>JAJOOS010004213.1:0-60802 GCA_029582725.1 Solanum chiquidenum | reverse complement strand
TTCTTTGTTCTTCATCCACCATTTTCAAAGTTTGAATTTAGTTGTTGTATCTTCTCCAACTAAGATTGAATTTAGGATTTGCAATTTTCTCGAATTTCGTATTGAACAATCGAAATCTTCCCCAATTCGATAGCTTGATTTTTTTTTTCACTTTGTGTTATTAGGGTTAGTAAGTAAAGATCTAACCTTTTCTCAGAAGAAATAGTAAGTAAGCTTTCCAAGCAACGTCAGTAATGGAAGATCGTAGAGAAAAGGAAGAAGAACTAGAGATTAGATTAGGAAGAAGATGGTAGAGATTAGATTAGAAAGAAGAATGAGGGTCAATTAGGTTCATAAAAGGTAAAGTTTTGTGACACGTGTCAATCTGTGAGTCGTGTAAATTCATGGGGTCCACTAATATATACGTGGACGCGCGTGCATACAAACATTTTTTATAAATCTGGTTTATGTGGACACATCAGCGTCTGAGGGTGAACTAATATTAAAAAAAAAAAGGTTCAGGGGGGTAATAGGACCCCCGCAAAGATTAAGTGTGTAGTTGGAAATATGACTAAAGCTTGAGGGGGCATTTGACCCTTTTCCCATCATATATACTATATTTACCTCTAGTTTGAAATAATTACACATACTACTACTTTTAATATTTATACCATATATTTTAAAATATTTAATCAGATACAAAAATTCCTTAAATGTGATATTGAATAATTATCTTAAATTTAAACTCTTAAATTAATGGTCCATTAATAACTCAAAATCTTTTCTACTACATCCATCGTTTCTCCCCCACCCCACGTCACCAGCTCTCTTTCTTCCTTCATCCTTGTCACAATAAAAGAAAATAGACGGGATGACACTTGTCTATTCCCACTTAGACAAGTCAGCCTCAACCCAACAAAAATGAAAGAAATGCAGAAATATAAAGTAAGAACAAGTTAAGAGTGGAAAACTTTTTCATTATGTTAAATCCCCCAAAATTTGGTTGTCACGTGTACAAGCAACTAATACATAAGGTGCATAATTGAAATAATTACAAGTCACAACCTTTGTTTCTCAAATAGAATAAAGCATAGAGAAAACGGAAAGAGGGTCCGCTGGGATGACAAGCAGCTACCTCTCAAGTCCTTCAACAAGCCACGGAAAGTGAGTAGAAGAGCAATCATGTACCCCGGGCTCGAAACCTACACAAGTGTAGAAGCAAGAGGGAGTACCAACAACACGGTACCCAACAAGCAACCTAATAAACACGACATCTTGCTAGAAATTGAATACCCCTTACACTCCAACCTAACCTACTCAAACTATGACATGCACAGAGATCAGTCCAACCTAATAGTTCTACTATACACGACTCATTCAATAGTCACAATTCAACAACCAAATGAATCAAGTAAGTCAATCTCAATGTCAAGTAGATCAATCACATATAAATTGTGTATCAATCACAAATAACATGTAAGTCATACATAAGCATCAAAATGCATCAAATCACCACAATTAATCTCTCACCAAAATTATTTCCCATCGGCACAATATCACTTGCCGAAACCATTCTCCATCAGCTTTGTATCAAATCACTAGCCGGAAATTACCTCGGTATCACAAACACTTGCCGAAAATGACCTCATCATAATAAACACTCACCGAAAATAACCTCAGCATCATAACCATCACATGTCTCATCATGGTGTCCACCAATCAATGCACACAAGAAATATCACACCACATGGAAGAGACAACAATTCATGCAATTCAAGTCGACATTCATGTTATCAAACATTTCATCAATGTATCAATAAGGATCAAAACAAGGCAATTCAAATCATCATGATCATCACAAAGCCTTTTCATTTCAACCCCTTTTATTCATTAAGATTTATCAAGTGGACAATTATCCCTTCACTTCATCCCATTACTCCCAACACACAAACAACAAAAGGAATACATGAATTCTACTAGAATACAAGTTTCAAGATATCACTTGCCTTAAATCAATCAATTGATCACTCCAAGAGCTAATTCTTCCCCTTCTAAATCACTTTCGAAGTCACACAATCTATATAAATCAAATATTCACAATAAATTTCTAAAAGCCACAATACCCACATCAATTCTTTGAAATATGGGTCAATCAACACAAAATTCAATTCCAAAAATAAGGTTTGAATCCAAAATTTAATACTCAAAAGTGTTACTCAAGTCCTTAGGAACTTATTGGTGAAAACCATTTTGAAAAAGGTCTTAAATCAGTTCACAATCACCATTTTACCAAGTTATTGGGTATTAAAGATAACCCCAAATTTCTCATTTCAAAAGCTTGATTTGAACACTTTAATTATATATAATGGGTAATATAAGATTTAGAGTTGAGAATCGTTACCCAAAAGTTTTTCTTCGAAAACCTGATTCAAATCGCCACCCAAAGCTCCCAAAACTCAAAAATGGTGAAATAGGATTGAAACCCCAATTTAGAAAAACATTCTTATCAGGTCTCATTTGCTCATCGCGATCGTGACCTAGAGTCACACGATCGCGATGAGTAAGACAATCAACTCATTAAAGTTGACCATAGAGATCGTGGCAAGACCCACGTGATCATGATGCACCCCAAAGTGATGCTACATGATCGCGATGAGGGAACCTCATGATCGCGATGACCAAAATGGCCATGCACCAGAACCAGAAACCAACCAAACTTAAAATCATTGAAAGAACCCTCGGGATTCGTTCGAAACCCCGTATACACAAACCACATAAGCAAATCAATTATCTTCGACATTCTGAAATCAATGAAACTGTCAAAATATGAATCCGAGGTCTTCTTAGCTCGACATCCATGAAAACCAAAAGAAACTAACTCAATGCCTAAAAAGTTTAAAACAAGCTCGGGATCTCACAAAAATCAACCAAGACCTCACTTAGGCCTAAAATCATCCCCGAACCCAATGAGACTCTCGTAATGCCGATCCGAGCACTCGAACCCCAAATGTTGACCAAAGTCAACCGAAAGACCAAATTTCCATAATTTCACAAAATTTGAATCTCAAAAATAAAACATCACACCTAATTTGGGACGGAGAAAGTACTTAATCTTTTTATGAATGATTTTTTTTTGTGAAGCCTAACCCTTTAAGATCAACTATAACCTTCAAAACTTGAGGATAATTAAACTTCTCCTCCATCTTTCTTTACTTAAAATGTTTATGTTTAAGGAGAAAAATACACATTTTATGATAACAATACAATAAATACGAATTTATTATAATAACCCAACAAAGACGAATTTTATGATAAATAACCCAAAAAGACAAATTTTATTGAGCTTTCTCCACCTTATCAAACTAGCTCAAAAGATATTATTTTTTAAAAAAAATTATCTATGTGTCTAGTAAATGCCCAAAACTGCTTATAAAGTTAAAAAATTCATCAAGAGTCATAATTTTTCACCTAATTTATGGTGTGTGTTTTTTCGTTTTTTTGGTCGAAATTTTTAGGCTTTTTATTGATTAGGAAAGTTGAAATAAACACAAAACATCACTTATTTGAGCCTACTGTCCAAATCTAATAACTTTACTAAATAGATAAAAGGTCGCCCAACTCGGACCAAACCATTTCCCTATATAAACAAAAAAACAAGAAAACCTAACCATCTAAGACATCTTCCTTAAGATTAGGTTTCCTAATTTGACGCTACTTCCTCTTCATCTCTCCAAGAAACTTCCATATCTAAAAAATGTTTCTCCTATGATCAAACATTACCTTTCGTCTCCTTATGTTTTGGGTGATTAATGTTCTTATTATCTTCCTCTTAAGAACATTGATTACCCACGTCATGAGGAGACGGAGGGCCTGTTCTACCATAAGAGAAACATTTTTCAGATGTGGATTAACTTTGCTTGTCAGGATTATTCTTATTTATATGTTGCCACACATTAAAAGTGACACAAGAATCCATCCTATAAATTGTCATCATTTAGTTGACTATTGATAGCTTGTGGCCTTGTTGATACTCTTAAGGACTTTGTAATTACTTGCTTAACATTTCATATTGACTTTAACAATATAACAATTAGTTTGGTGTAAAAACTATGTGATTGCTATATAGCTTGCCTACGAGCCTTTGATGTATCTGGATATGATATTTGTAAGGTTTATGTCGAGAATATGTAATTACTTTTTTCTTAACCTCTGACTCCCTATTTGAGTATTTACATACTTATGATATCAGTCTCAGCTATGTATAAATTCACACTACTAAAAAATAGTGGATACCAACCTAAAAATTACTGACTTCAAATGGAAGTCAGTAATTTTCGACCTCCGGAGGTCAGTATTGTTAAAAAAGAATAAAAAATTAAAAAATTCTTTAGAAAACTGACTACAAGGAGTCGATTTATGTGCAAGAAAAAGCGGGAAAACCAAATACCGACCTCTGGAGGTTGGAATTCTTCTCAGAAAAAAGTTAATTACAATAAAAACCGACCTCTTGATGTCGGTATTAAATGAATAAATAAATAACAATATATTGTTTTTTCTCAATTAAATATTAAAAAGAAAATTAAGAATTATTTTAAATTAATTTTATTTAAAACGTCTTCTGGAGAACGGTTTTGTGTAAACAAAACAAAAACAAATGTATATTACCGACTTTCGGAAGTCGGTAAAATTAAATAGTATGTAAGTAAATTAATTTCATTAAAATATTTATATAGTGACTTCCAAAATATTAATAAATTAATATTTTCAATTGACTTGAAATAAATCGTTCTCTGAATGACAGTTTTATATAAGTTAAAAATAAATTAATATAAAATACCGACTTCCCGATGTCAGCATCATTTAATTAATATGATTACTTTTTATTTATCTTACTATTTAATGTGGTAACGACCTCATGAGGTCGGTATTTTTTATTTAATCTAATTACTTTTAATAAAAGTGACATCCGGAGGTCGGTTTGTTTAAATTATTCCTATTAATTATAATTTTGCTATTGTGCATAATACTAAATTTTCATTTTACACCTACAATTAATTGTTTTAAAAAGTGTAATAATTTTGTATACTTTTTATAAATAAAAACTTATAATTCGTGGAATAAACAAAAAAAATCAATAATCCATATTTAGAGTATGAAACTATGTCGATATGAATTAGGATATAATAATACTTTTATTTTCTAGAGTAATGAACAAATTCTATCAGTCTGTCGTCAAATCATGAACTTAATATCTTATGTAATGATGTAGATGTGAAGAGCTAACATAATCCATCCGAGTATGAAATGCGAGATGATACTCATAGAAATGTCATGATAATAATTAATTAAATTTTATATTTATAATTAATTGTTTAATTATTTGTACGTATAACCTTCAATGTCTCATCTCATTTTATGAAATAGACAATAGAACATCGTAAAGTATTGTACAAAGCAAGTTCTATCAAGATTATTACGTTCGATCTTGAATGGATGTCAAGTGTAGTGATCATATCGTAGAAAATGACATGTAAAGGATAATTCATCGGAGTATGAAATATGTTGATTATATACTCCTCGAGTAGTTTAACAAATCAAGTCTTATATATTAGTGGTTCAAATATGAAACACATTATCAATTAAAGAAATACCGATGATCAATTCAAGGAGATATATATATTAAATTTGATATTGATAAACTTATGTTGACCGATAAAATTAAATTTATATAATTAAGAGGTATATAATTTAAATTTATAAAATTAAACTTTTGTTGATGTGTAGTTAAATTAAATTTATATATATATGTGTGTGTGTATGTAATTTTAATTAATAAAATTGACCTCAAGAGGTGAGTTTATATTAAAATAAATTAATAAATATTGACCTTAAGAGGTCGGTAGATTTAAATTATTATTTTATTTAAATAATATCAACTTCACGATGTCTGTATTTATTAAATATTTTTAAATATAGATAATTATTTTAAAAGATACCGACATCCCGTGGTCAATAAATTAACACTTTTTTTAAAAAAAAAGAACGATAATCTCAAAACCCTAAGTCATCTCTCTCACGCCCACCCATCCCCGACCCACCCTCGACCGGCACCCACCCCCACCCATCCCCGACCGGTGCTGCCTCGATCAGCAACAGCAGCAGGTCGCGCCACCATACCGACTGACGTCGCCTCGATCAGCAGCAGCAGGAGGTCGCGCCACCATCCTCGGTCGGCACCACCTCGATCAGCAGCAGCAGGTCGCAGCGCTGCCTCGATATGCTACCCATTTTGTTGTTGGGGCAGGTTATGTAAAAGTAGCATCTGGTACAAGGTTAGTATATATTTTTATGCAAGTCCTTGTATTTGTCTATCCATTGATTTGGATCGTTTTAATCTTTTCATTGTGAGAGGTACCTATGAATTAATTGTTGTGTCTTGCAACTCATTCATTTAGTAGGAAATTAGCTGAGCACATTGTTTCTAACACCTTGAATCTTGACTAGATTTTGTATTGTTGCTGATGTGAGATGATAAAGAAACTAAATTTATTTTTCTACAGAATTATTTTCACAAGTTCACATAAGTTGCTTGTTAATTTAACAAATTCAAATTGCAAAGCACATCTAAAAATTGAATTCAATTATTCTCCCTTACTTTTGATTAATTAGAGAAGGATTATTTTGGTTTTATATTATTTACAACAGATCTAATAAGTGTTTTCCCCATTATAGCCTTCTTTTTTTCCGTGTATATAGAGCAGTATATCATGTGTATTGTATAAAGTTTATAATCCCTCATTTAGTTTGGATCAATATTGTTCTTTCAAAATTGTTAGTGAACCTTTTGGTAATGTGTCATGATCCTAGACCAATATGCATTGTGTAACGACCTGTTCCCGTCATTATGGAAAAGCCAATGGGAAAGAATTGGGCCAGAAAAACTTTTGGGTAGTGACTTGGAAATTCCTAGCCTAGTCCAGATTTGGATAAAATCTGAGTCAGGTGAGGTCTAGGGAAATCAAGTAATGAATGAGGGATTTAATAATGAATTTGATAAAATGAGTGGATAGCCAAGACGTTAAGTAGACTGTACGTCTTTACGAAATCAAATTCAGGCAAGTAGAACTCCCGAAACTGATCTTAACGTGAATTGGTAGTTTTTGAACGACAAGGGTTGAACGTGTGTTGTGAAATGGGAGTTTGGAACTCAAATTCCAACCCGCTGTCTCCGTGCAAGCCGCCAGGGCGGGGCCGCTGTGGCGAGATGGGATCCACCGTAGCGGGACAGTCGCGACTTAAATTGGGTAAAAAATCCCAAAAACATTATTTTCTGCAAAATTTTGTTCTTGAGAGCTAAGAGACTAACCATGGAAAGTTTTTGACAGTTTTCCACCTCTTCTAGCGCTAAAGGTAAAGTTTCTACTCCCCTAATCTATTTTTTTATCCGTAGAACTTAGATTCTTGGGAAATTAGGCATGTTTTTTACCTGAAACTAATGGTGGGAAAAGACCTAATTGAACCTTAGGATATTGGGTTTGACCATGGATAGATAGACTGATTATTTTCTAGGTAAATTAGGCCTTGTTCATTGAGTCTTGCGTTAATCGATTGTTTTTAGACCAAGAACAAGCGGAAAGAATATGGAAAGGGAAGGCTCAAGTGTCTTAGGAGGATTCAAGCTTAGTTTCGAGGTAGGTGATGGTTTGATTTCATGTTTGTGTGATATAAGTCGGTAATTGCTTCATTGTAATGCTTTCTTATGAATGAGGCACTGTAGATCAAACCTAATTAAAATAAGTATGAATGAACAATTGCATGCCATGAACCTAATACTTGATTGTATAATAATGAGTATGTTCATTATGGGTGTGATTGTGATTGTGATTGTGGTCGTGCTGATTGGATCGGGTGTCACGTTCCGACATATATATTAGATCGGGTGTCACGTTCCGACACATATATTGGATCGGGTGTCGCATTCCGACACACTAACAATTTGGGTGTGGGTTCCATGAGAGGACCATTGTACTGTCGTATCTACTTGTTATTGAGAATGTGGAATTGTACATTGCTCCTGAAATGATAACTGATTTGTAAATTCTGTATATGTGTATTTACTGTGTTGTGGTTGCTTGTATATGTTTCGCTTATTGGAATAGCCGCGTAATCCTACCAGCATTGTGGTTGTGCACTGATACTGCACTTACTCATTCTTTGTTGAGTACAGGGCATCTTCAGGAGGCTACTGATAGACCTCATCTAGGAGATAACTGATTGAGACCGGATTCGAGGTTGAGCTAGTTCTTTCAGGCTGCCAAGGATCCTTCATTTTTGTTTAGTCCATTCTCTTCCAACTCAGACTAGTGTTAGATATTTCTTATGTTTGGTTGGGGTTGTACCCCTTTTTCTTAAACTTGTTGAATTAGAGTTTTGGTACAATGACTTTCAATTCTAGGGGTTAACTTCTGCAATAGTTGTTAGTTGTTTTGTTGAACTTCCAGAGTTTATGGGAACTCCGTATTTCTTTAGTCATTTAAACTTGCTTTCGTATCTTTAAATTCTTAGTTTTTTATTAAAGTTGCTTAGTATGGTTGTAGTAATGGTTTCCCACCGGAGGGTTAGTGTGGGTGCCAATCACGGCAGTCTGGGTCGTGATAAAGTTGGTATCATAGCCCTAGGTTTGTTGATCTCGTTGTACCAAAATGAGTCAAGTTGAGTCTTATGGAATGGTACGGAGACGTCTGTACTTTTCTTCGAGAGACTACAGGACTTTCGGAAATATCTTTGTTTCTACTCCTTTCGTGCAAAGACTTGATTCCAATTGGTATCTAATCTTCTTTCCTCTTCTGTCCGCAGATGGTTAACACACGTTTCAACTGCGTCAGGCCCGTATACCACGTCAATGATCCAACACATGAGTTCACAACAGGATGCCGCGGTCGAGGCAATGGTAGAGGAAGAGGAAGGGGCAGAGGCCGAGGAAGGGTAGCACCCACTAGAGGTGGAGCTCCAGTTTAGAATGCGCCCAGATATGACGCCCCTCATGCACACCACAAAGAGGTAGAAGAGAATGTGGAGATCGAGGATGAGGAGGAGGTTGGACAAGAGCGGGATGCACAGGCAAAGGCTACATGTATTCTTCCCTTAGACCTAGTGTTATCTCAACAGATTATGATTTTTCTGAAGAGATTGGTCGATCCTGGAGTTCTTCCCACAGCGCAAGCAACTCAAACTCCAGTCAACCCCCCCCCCCCTTCATTGTTGTTGTTGTTCCTAAGGTGGGTGGAGCAGTAGGCAATGATGCCTTTTCCCGTCCCCTGTTGGGTCCGGTGATGACGGGTAATGAACATGAGATCCTGACTAAGTTTCTGAAGCTAAAGCCATCGTTGTTCCATGGTTCTGAGAGTCAGGACACCTATGAGTTTATTTTGGATTGATATGAGAGGCTTCACAAATTAGGTATTGTACACCAGCATGGGGTAGAGTTTGTGACCTTCCATCTTCAGGGTGAGGCTAAGCATTGGTGGAGGACATATGTGGAATACAGATCGTTAGGTTTACCCCCACTCACTTGGACACAGTTTCATGCTTTGTTTCTGGAAAAATATATGCCCCGAACTTTAAGAGATCGTAAGAAGGATGAGTTCATGGCTTTGGAGCAGGGTGCTATGACTATAGCTACTTAAAAGGCAAAGTTTCATGCCTTGTCAAGATATGCTACACAATTGGTAACTACGGATGAGGAGAGGAATTGTCTATTTTTCAAAGATTGAACCCCGAATTAGAGGTATTGTATGTCCGCATGACTTCTACAGGCAAAAGTTTTAATGAGGTGACAGATTTCGTGAAGAAAGTAGAGGGAGTTCGACGTGATAGGCAGGCAAAAGCTCTGGCTAAGAATCCCAAGAGCACATGTAACTTTCATGGTTCCTACTCCAGAGGTTCAGGTAGGCCGATACTTGCAGCCCGGAAAATTCAGTCCACTTTTCCCATTTTTACAAGTGGTTACTCAGGAACTCCACACCAGAATTTTATTCAGGATAGCTAGGGAGTCGCGCCTTCGGCTAGCGGCAGGCAGTCTATTGATCATAGTTGTTATAATTGTGGAGAACCTGGTCATATAAGGAGAGATTGTCCCCATCAATGCATGTTTAACCTCGCCCAGTAGCAGACTAGAGCAGTGGTACCCGCGGGCAATAGTAATAATGGCAGAGGACGTCCACAAGGTGGGTGAGAAGTGAATTAGTGAGGTTGCTGAGGTCGGGGTAATGGTAATGCAGGAAGAAGGAGCAGCACAACCAGGAAATAAGGTTGTCCGTTAAGATGACGAGGCTTAATTTTATGCCTTTTCTTGAAAGACCAAGGCGGAGACATCTGATACATGTACTATTCTTGTCTGTGATCGGATGACTAATGTGTTGTTTGATCTGGGTTCTACTTTTTCGTACGTGTCAGTTCAGTTTGTCTTGGGATTTGATGCGGTTTGTGATGTACTTGATGCCCCCATCCATGTTTCTACCCAGTTAGAGAGTATGTCATAATGACCATGTATAACGTGCTTGTTCTGTTATGTTTATGGGGTTCCAAACTTGGGGTAATTTGGTTATTTTGAATATGACTGACTTTGATATAATATTAGGCATGACTTGGTTATCCCCCTATTATGTTGTGCTTAATTGTAATACTAAGTCTGTGACTCTAGAGATCCCGGGTAGGGAAAAGTTAGAGTGGGAACGCGTGTACAAGCCTAAGCCAGCTAAGGTTATATCTTCCATTCGGGCTAGGAAACTGGTGGGGCATGGGTGTTTGGCATATTTGGCTCATATTCGGAATGTTGAGGCTGAGTCTCCCTCTATTAAGTCTATTTTTGTCGTGTCTAAATTTAGAGAAGTGTTTCCTACCGATTTGCATAGTATGCCTCCGGATAGAGATATAGATTTCTGCATTGACTTGGAACCTGGTACTTCCCTAATGTCCATTCCTCCTTATCGAATAACTCGGGTTATTTAAGAGAGCTTAAAGCTCAAATCCAGGATCTTCTAGATAAAGTTTTCATCCATTCTAGTTGTAACATCTCGCTATTTGAAAGAACTAGGAAGAGTTAGAATTGGAAATAGTTGTTTATGAAAAGAATGAAAAAATCTAGAAAATTTGTTAAGTTATGTTAAGTTTGAATTTTTGGTCAACTTCAAATGACCATAAATCCTAGCTCATTATGAGTTAGACGTGTTTCCAAATATCGTAGGAAAGATCTTAGAATACTCTTTCCAACGGCGTTGAGTTTGCACAATTCCGAGTACGTATGAGCGAGATATGCCAATTTGAAGTTGGGTTGTTCAATTAAGAAAGTCTAAACAGGATTATGGAATGGTATTTTAGTCTTTTCCTTTCCCTATTATTTTAATCCATTTTTAGAAGTTTAATTAGGGTCAAATCAGAATTTAGTCAGTTTAGAAAATTAGAAATTTACGCTAAGACTTGGAGAAAGGAGAAAAGAGGAGAAAGAAGGAGAAAAAAGGAGAAAGAAGGAGAAAATGCAAGATTCGTCAAGAACGCTCAAGTTTGATTGTGGATTTCGCCAAGGATTCAATCCTACGAGGTATGTGAGATCACATAGCGTTGGGTTAGTTCACCCACACGCCAATCATGATTCAATTCAGCAAAGTTATATTGATTTGAAATTAAATCATATGAGTTCATGATGAAATTTCGTTTGAATTCTTGTGGGTTGAGTGTTGTTGAGGTTCTTGAGTTTGATTCATGTTTCTGGGTGTGCTTTCGAGTTGAATCTTGTATATATTGAGGTTTAAATCGATTCTAAGTGTTTAGGGAAAGAACTAAGTTGAAATAGAGGGTTTAGAGTTGAAAAACGAAGGAGAAAAATCAAAGTTTTCTGGGCAGGGGTCTGGGGCATCGCGCCAGCCAGAGCGCCCCAATTCAGTGTCTGAAGTTTGGGCTCTGGGGTGACGCACCATCCAGAGCGCCATAACTTCAGCTCTGAAGTTTGTGCTCTGGCTCCCCGTGCTTCTCAGAGCGCCAAGGACGCTAGTCATTCCCATTTCTCCCCCATCTTTCCGTACTAGTTCCTTAGCAACGTACCTATGTTTTCTAGTTGATTCCAACACTCTAAGGTTCGTCTAAACATCATGAAATCATCCATATCATGAGATCATGAACCTTAAATCCATAATCTAATTCAAGGAAAGTTAAGATCAAAGTCAAGAGAAGTAATAGTCAAGTCAAGAAAAGTTCTTAGAGTTTTCCAAATGTTTTAACTTTGTTTTAAGACTTAAAATTCAAGTTGAGTAAAGAGTAAAGAGTAAAGGTTGAAGTTCATTTCTTCAAAAGTATATGGGGACTATGTATTCCCAAAGAGTTTTTAAAAAATTCATATTTAAACAAGAAAAGGAAACCTTGATTTCCAAAGAGCCTTTGAGCTAATTTTCAGAAAAGAGTAAACGCTTTCACAATTAAGCAAGAGAGGAAATTTTGATTTCCAAGATAGCCCTTGAGCTAAGTTTTTGAGCAATTATCTCAAATCATTGAAAGAAGTACGTTTTTAAAAATAAGAGCTAGTATCATTTTTTGGAGTAGTATTGAGCACCGATATGGGGGAGAGTTCAGATAACTCACAACCCCCATAAACCATGTAGCCATCATAGGTAGAAAAGGGTCATACTTTTTAGATGATTGCTTAGTCTTTTTAGCATAGACTAGTGGATCCACTTAGTAGTCAGGTTTTATACCCTCGGCAAGGTATAGGACGGCCTTGGCAGTGTGAGGAAAAACATTATATCACCACAATAGCTCTTACGTGATGGTTGTCGGTTAGAGAAACTCCCACCGAAGTAATTGTATTCTTATATACACAGTTTATTTGTATTTTTACATACATCTCAGAGTTATATTGTATCTTTGCATACACATAGAATTGACATCCATGTTTTAAAAGCTTTTCTTTATATTGCACTTATTTTATACTGCTTTATATTGAAATGAGTTCAGTAAGTTAAGTTGAGTTGAGCCAAGTAAGTTCTTCAGTTCCTTTCAAGCTTATGTCTTGTTTTAGAATCTCCCTCGCATACTCATCATTCAATGTACTGATGCAATTTGGCATGCATCTTTGTATGATGCAGACACAAGTAACCAGGATCAACATCCAACGCATCGTTGATCCAGTGAGTACTCAGAGTCGTGTGGTGATGCTCCTTTCTTTCCGGAGGATCCCTTTATTGCTTTCAATATTATTATTAGTTCATTAGGATATCGTGGGTCTTGTCCCGACATCCATCTCAATTTTTAGAGGCTTCATAGACAGTCATATGTTAGTTCTTTAGTCTTTTCATTTTCATTATCTTATGTTGAGACTTGAGTTTGCCGTATTGGCTAGTTGAATGTTTTCTTTATAACATTCTAAGTTTTGTTTGGGTTTATCTTGTTAAGTTAAGTCTTCCGTTGAGTAAGTAAGTCAGCCCAGGGTTCGCTTGGGGCCAACAATGGCTCTCGAGTGTCAGTCCCACCCAGGGTGTAGGCTCGGGGTGTGACAGACTTGGTATCAAAACCAGGTTCAAGAGTCCTAGGAAGGTCTATGAAGCCATGTGCGTAGAGTCCTAGTTATCGGTGTGAAGCGAGCCAAATCTATAATTAGGAGGCTGCAACACTGAGGAAACTATCTCACTTCTTTCATACTTATTTCGTGCATTAGAGTTTGATCTCTAAAAAGTTTCTTCTAACTCGTGCTTGTGTGTGTCTTTCAGATCATGCCTTTATGAAGAGCTTTCAGAGGCCGTCCGGCTAGAAGGAATGTGGAACCACAAGAAGAAGAGGTACCTAATGCACTAGGAGTGCAACCCCAAGAAGAGGTGACCAATGCTGAGTTCTGTGAGGCTATCCAGATGTTGAGCCAAGTCGTGACCAATCAAGCTGGACAACAGAGAGGGAATCGTCAGGAAGTGGTTGATACTTCGAGGATCCGTGAGTTCTTAAGGATGAATCCTCCAAGCTTCATAGGTTCTAGTGTTATTGAGGATCCAGAGAATTTTGTTGAAGAGCTTCAGAAGGTTTTTGAAATAATGCATGTTGGTGATACTGAGAGGGTGGAACTAGCTGCATAACAAATGAAGGGTGTCGCTAGGATATAGTTTGACCAATGGAAGAAGAACCGAGTTGAAAGAGCACCACCTGCGAGTTGGGCTTGTTTTGAGGAGGCCTTCTTGGGGCGTTTCTTCCCCCGAGAACTGAAAGAGGCAAAGGTACGAGAGTTCCTCACACTTAAGCAGGATTCTTTGAGCATTCATGAGTATCGTTTGAGGTTCACACAACTTTCTCGGTATGCTCCGGAGATGGTTGCTGACATAAGAAGCAGAATAAGTTTGTTTGTTGCTGGGATGTCTCGTCTATCGAGTAAGAAAGGTAAGGCTGCAATGCCAATAGGTGACATGGATATCGCAAGATTGATGGTCTATGTGCAGCAGGTTGAGGAAGAGAAGTTGAGGGATAGAGAAGAATTTAGGAATAAGAGACCTAAGACATAGAATGAGTCCGGACAACTGAAGAATAATGCCTACCGATCATCCTTCCAACAGAAACAGAAGGAACTTGCTCCATCATCTGCTAGTGCGCCTGCACCAAAGAACAAAAGTGAGTACAATAGTTAGAATTTCAGAGCCAAACCTTCCTATTCTCAGGGTAGTACGGCACAAGGGTGTAGTAAGCCTCTTGCATGCGCTAAGTGTGGAAGGAACTACTCAGGTACATGTCGTGAGGGCTTTAATGGTTGTTTCAAGTGTGGCCAGAATGGTCATTTCATGCGAGAATGTCCAAAGAACAAGAAGGGTAACAGTAATAGGGGTAATAGAGCCCAGTCTTCTTCGATTGCTCCACCAGATAGAGATGCACCTATAGGGGCTACTTCAGGTACTGGCGGAGGAACAAACCACCTATATGATATCACAAGTTGCCAAGAGCAAGAGGATTCTCCAGATATTGTTACTAGTATGATCCAAGTCTTTAACTTTAATGTTTATGCTTTGTTAGACCCATGAGCGAGTTTATATTTTGTAACTCCATATGTTGTGATGAATTTTAATGTTATTCTTAAGCATCTTAGTGAACCCTTCAGTGTTTCTACGCCTGTTGGTGAGTCTATTCTAGTTGAAAGAGTTTATCGTGATTGTACCATTTTCGTCAATCACAAGAGTACCATGGCTGATTTAGTTGAGTTAGACGGTCGATTTTGATGTCATTCTTGGTATGGACTGGCTTCATGCTTGTTTTGCCTCAGTTGATTGTAGAACTCGAGTTGTCAAGTTTTAGTTTCCAAATGAGCCAGTCTTAGAGTGGAAAAGTAGTTCAGCAGTGCCTAAGGGTCATTTCATTTCGTACCTTAAGGAAAGGAAGTTAGTTTCCAAGAGGTGTGTCTATCACTTAGTCTGGGTTAATGACTCTAGTGTTGAGATACCTTCTATTCAGTCAGTTATAGTAGTAAGAGAGTTTCCAGAAGTTTTTCTAGATAAACTTCCCAGAGTCCCTCCTAAGAAAGAGAGATAGACTTCGGTATAAACCTTCTTCCAGATACTCGTCCAATATCTATTCTGCCAGACAGAATGGCACCAACAGAGTTAAAAGAATTGAAAGAGAAGTTAAAAGATCTCCTAGATAAGGGTTTTATTCGACCAAGTGTCTAACCTTAGGGCGCTCCGGTTTTGTTTGTGAGGAAGAAGGATGGTTCTTTTAGGATGTGTATAGATTACCGTCAGTTGAACAAGGTTACCATCAAGAATAAGTATCCTCTCCCAAGGATTGATGATCTTTTTGATCATTTTCAAGGTGCCACATGTTTCTCTAAGATAGACCTCGGATATGGCTACCTTCAGTTAAGAGTAAGGGATTGTGATATTCCAACGACAACTTTCAAGACCCGTTATGGTCATTATGCATTTCTAATCATATCGTTCGGTTTAACTAATGCGCCTGCAGCGTTCATGGACCTTATGAATAGAGTGTTCAAGCCTTATTTAGATATGTTTGTTATTGTGTTCATTGATGACATACTAATCTATTCGAGGAATGAGCAAGATCATGCTAGTCATCTCAGGATAGTTCTCCAAACTCTAAAGGATAGAGAGTTGTATGCCAAGTTCTCTAAGTGTGAGTTTTGGCTTGAGTCTATGGCATTCTTAGGCCACATAGTGTCTGGAGAGGAAATTAAAGTTAATACTCAAAAAATAGAGGCATTGCAGAATTGGACTAGACCCACATCTCCAATTGATATTAGGAGTTTCTTGGGTTTGGCTGGCTATTATAGAAGGTTCTTGGAGGGGTTCTCGCCTATTTCATCCCCTTTGACCAAGTTAACTCAGAAAACAATGAAATTTCAATGGTCTGAAGCTTGTGAGAAAAGCTTTCAGGAATTGAAAAAGAGGTTAACTATTGCCCCAGTGTTAACCTTACCAGAAGGTACGCAAGGCTTTGTTGTTAATTGTGATGCATCTAGAGTTGGTTTGGGTTGTGTCTTAAAGCAGAATGGCAAAGTTATAGCTTATGCCTCTAGATAGTTGAAAGTTCATGAGAAGAATTACCCAACCCATGATCTAGAATTGGCTGCCGTAGTATTTGCTTTGAAAATATGGCGCCATTATCTTTATGGTGTTCATGTGGATGTGTTCACTGATCACAAGAGTCTCCAGTATGTGTTTACTCATAAAGAGCTTAATCTCAGACAAATGAAGTGGTTGGAATTACTCAAGAATTATGACATGAGTTTTCTTTATCACCCAAGTAAGGATAATGTTGTTGCTGATGCTTTGAGCAGGTTGTCTATGGGTAGTACCGCCCATGTTGAGGAAGAAAAGAGAGAGTTAGCGAAATATATGCATGGACTTGCACGCTTAGAAGTCCAACTAATGGATTCCACAGAAGGAGGAGTAGTGGTGATGAATGGGGCTGAATCATCTTAACTGTCTGAAGTTAAAGAGAAACAAGACCAAGACCCATTTTTGCTTGAATTGAAGGCAAATGTTCATAAGCAAAAAGTAATGGCTTTTGAACAAAGGGGAGATGGTGTATTGAGGTATCAAGGTAGATTATGTGTACCAAGGGTGGATGAACTCCAAAAGAGGATCACGGAGGAACCTCATAGCTCCAGATATTCCATTCATCCGGGTTCCACAAAGATGTATCGCGATTTGAGAGAAGTCTATTGGTGGAGTAGTATGAAGAAGGGCATTGCAGAATTTGTTGCTAAGTGCTCGAATTGCCAACACGTTAAAGTAGAGCACCAAAGGCCAGGAGATATGGCTCAGAATATAGAACTTCCAGAATGGAAGTGGGAGATGATTAATATGGATTTCATCATTATTTTACCAAGGTCTCGCGGGTAACATGATTCTATTTGGGTGATTGTCGATAGAATGACAAAATCAGCCCACTTTTTTGCCGGTAAAGACTACCCATTTAGCAGAGGACTATGCCAAGTTGTATCTTCAAGAAGTGGTTAGACTTCATGGAGTTCCGATCTCCATTATTTCAGACAGAGATGCGCAATTTACTGCACAGTTTTGGAAGTCATTCCAAAAAGGCTTGGGTTCAAATGTGAACTTAAGTACTGCCTTTCATCCTCAGACAGATGGGCAAGCAAAGCGTACTATTCAGACCTTAGAGGATATGTTGAGGGCTTATATGATTGGTTTCAAAGGAAATTGGGATGATCACCTACCTCTAATTGAATTTGCTTACAATAGTTACCACTCTAGCATCCAAATGGCTCATTATGAAGCTTTTTATCAAAGAAGATACAGATCTCCTATTGGATGGCTTAAAGTTGGTGAAGCTGGGTTGATAGGACCAGATTTAGTTCATCAAGCTATGGAGAAGGTGAAAGTGATTCAAGAGAGGTTGAAAACGGCGCAGAGTCATCAGAAATCCTACACTGATATTAGGAGAAGGGAGTTAGAGTTTGAAGTAGATGATTAGGTATACTTGAAAGTTTCACCCATGAAAGGTGTTATGAGATTCGATAGGAAGGGGAAGCTTATTCCCCGGTATATTAGCCCTTACATAATATCAAAAAGGGTAGGTAATGCAGCTTATGAGTTAGAGCTACCACAAAAGTAGCAACAGTTCATCTGGTATTTCACATCTCCATGTTGAGGAAGTGCATGGAAGATCCTTCATTGATTATACCAACCAAAGATATTGGGATCAAGGATACCTTGTCTTATGAGGAGATTCCTGTTCAGATTCAAGATCGCCAAGTTCGCAAGTTGAGAACAAAAGAGGCAGCATCAACCAAAGTTATTTGGAGGAATCAGTTTGTTGAGGAAGCTACTTGGGAAGCTGAGGAGGACATGTAGAAGGGATATCCATATCTCTTCGAATTCATAGAAGTTCCAAATTAAGGTACTAATCCTTTTCTTCGTATTTACTTATAAGTTGGCATATTGTTTTTGAATTTTGCTAGTTGGGTATTTGAACTGAATGATTGATGTTACACCCTTAGCCTAGTAAGAGTAATCTCATTCGAGGACGAATGTTCCCAAGGGGGAGATATTGTAACATCTCGCTATTTGAAAGAACTAGGAAGAGTTAGGATTGGAAATAGTTGTTTTTGGAAAGAATGAAAAAATCTTGAAAATCTGCAAAGTTATGTTAAGTTTGAGTTTTTGGTAAACTTCAAACAACCATAAATCCTAGCTCAGGATGAGTTAGGCGTGTTTCCAGATATCGTAGGAAAGATCTTAGAATACTCTTTCCAACGCCGTTGAGTTTGCACAATTCCGAGTACGTATGAGCGAGATATGCCCATTTAAAGTTGGGTTGTTCAATTAAGAAAGTCTAAACAGGATTTTGGAACGATATTTTAGTCTTTTCCTTTCCCTATTATTTTAATCCATTTTTAGAAGTTTAATTGGGGTCAAATAAGTATTTGTCCAGTTTAGAAAATTGAAAATTTACGCTAGGGCTTGGAGAAAGGAGAAAAGAGGAGAAAGAAGGAGAAAATGCAAGATTCGTCAAGAACGCTCAAGTTTGATTGTGGATTTCGCCAAGGATTCAATCCTACGAGGTATGTGAGATCACATAGCGTTGGGTTAGTTCACCCACACGCCAATCATGATTCAATTCAGCAAAGTTATATTGATTTGAAATTAAATCATATGAGTTCATGATGAAATTTCGTTTGAATTCTTGTGGGTTGAGTGTTGTTGAGGTTCTTGAGTTTGATTCATGTTTCTGGGTGTGCTTTCGAGTTGAATCTTGTATATATTGAGGTTAAAATCGATTCTAAGTGTTTAGGGAAAGAACTAAGTTGAAATAGAGGGTTTAGAGTTGAAAAACGAAGGAGAAGAATCAAAGTTTTCTGGGCAGGGGTCTGGGGCATCGCGCCAGCCAGAGCGCCCCACTTCAGTGTCTGAAGTTTTGGCTCTAGGGCGACGCGCCAGCCAGAGCGCCATAACTTCAGCTCTGAAGTTTGTGCTCTGGCTCCCCGCGCCTCTCAGAGCGCCAAGGACGCCAGTAATTCCCATTTCTCCCCCATCTTTCCGTACTAGTTCCTTAGCAACGTACCTATGTTTTCTAGTTGATTCCAACACTCTAAGGTTCGTCTAAACATCATGAAATCATCCATATCATGAAATCATGAACCTTAAATCCATAATCTAATTCAAGGAAAGTTAAGATCAAAGTCAAGAGAAGTAAGAGTCAAGTCAAGAAAAGTTCTTAGTTTTCCAAATGTTTTAACTTTGTTTTAAGACTTAAAATTCAAGTTGAGTAAAGAGTAAAGAGTAAAGGTTGAAGTTCATTTCTTCAAAAGTATATGGGGACTATGTATTCCCAAAGAGTTTTTAAAAAATTCATATTTAAACAAGAGAAGGAAACCTTGATTTCCAAAGAGCCTTTGAGCTAATTTTCAGAAAAGAGTAAAAGCTTTCACAATTAAGTAAGAGGGGAAATTTTGATTTCCAAGATAGCCCTTGAGCTAAGTTTTTTAGCAATTATCTCAAATCACAGAAAGAAGTATGTTTTTAAACATAAGAGCTAGTATCATTTTTTGGAGTAGTATGAGCACCGATATGGGGGAGAGTTCAGACAACTCATAGCCCCCATAAAACACATCCATCATGGGTAGAAAAGGGTCATACTTTTTAGATGATTCCTTAGTGCTTTTTAGCATAGACTAGTGGATCCACTTAGTAGTCAGGTTCTATACCCTCGGCAAGGTATAGAACGGCCCTAGAAGTGTGAGGCAAAATGTTGTATCATCACAATA
Source organism: Solanum chiquidenum (assembly GCA_029582725.1). Taxonomy (NCBI): domain Eukaryota; kingdom Viridiplantae; phylum Streptophyta; class Magnoliopsida; order Solanales; family Solanaceae; genus Solanum; species Solanum chiquidenum. The sequence goes on along the minus strand of JAJOOS010004213.1, from coordinate 40,557 downwards.
GCTCTTACGGGATGGTTGTCGATTAGAGAAACTCCCACAGAAGTAATTGTATTCTTATATACACAGTTTATTTGTATTTTTACATACATCTCAGAGTTATATTGTATCTTTGCATACACATAGAATTGACATCCATGTTTTAAAAGCTTTTCTTTATATTGCACTTGTTTTATACTGTTTTATATTGAAATGAGTTCAGAAAGTTGAGTTGAGTTAAGCCAGGTAAGTTCTCCAGTTCCTTTCAAGTTTATGTCTTGTTTTAGAATTCCCCTTGCATACTCGTACATTCAATGTACTGATGTCATTTGACATGTATCTTTGTATGATGCAGACACAGGTAAGTAGGATCAGTATCCAGCGCATCGTTGATCAAGTAAGCACTCAAAGTCGTGTGGTGATCCTCCTTGCTTTCTGAAGGATCCGTTTTATTGCATTCAGTATTATTATTAGTTCGTTAGGATGTCGTGGGTCTTGTCCCGACATCTATCTCAGTTGTTTAGAGGCTTCATAGACAGTCAGATGTTAATTTTTTATTCTTTTCATTTTCATTATCTTATGTTGAGACTTGAGTTTGTCGTATTGGCTAGTTAAATGTTTACTTTATAACATTCTAAGTTTTGTTTGGGTTTATCTTGTTAAGTTAAGTCTTCCGCTGAGTAAGTTAGCCAGGCTAGGGTTCACTTGGGGACAACTATGGTTCTCTAGTGACAGTCCCGCCCAGGGTGTAGGCTCGGGGAATGACACTAGTGCTTCCCCATGGGGTGCTTCTGTCTTGTTTGTTAAGAAAAAGGATGGTAGTATGAAGATGCGCATAGACTATCGACAGTTCAATAGGGTCACCATTCGAAATAAGTACCCATTGCCTCGGATAGATGATATTTTTGACCAGTTGCAGGGTGCATCATTTTTATCTAAGATTGATCTAAGGTCTGGTTACCATCAGTTAAAGATTAGGCATGATGATGTACCAAAACCGGCATTTTAGACCCGTTATGGGCACTATGAGTTTCTAGTAATGTCGTTTGGGTTGACAAATGCGCTTGCAACTTTCATGAGTTTGATAAATAGTGTGTTCAAACCATTTCTGGATTCGTTTGTGATTTTTATTGATGGCATTTTGGATTATTCAAAGAATAAGGAAGAGCATGTCGACCATCTTCGTATTATTTTGGGTGTCCTTAGAAGGCAAAAGTTGTATGCTAAATTCTCCAAGTGTGAGTTATGGTTGACTTCAGTTGCCTTTTTGGGCCATGTAGTTTCAAGGGAAGGGGTAATGGTAGATCCCCAAAAGATTGAAGCAGTCAAGAATTGGGTTCGGCCTAGCTCTATGACAGAAATTAAGTGTTTTGTGGGGCTCACAGCTACTATCGTCAATTTGTAAAGAATTTTACTTCTATAACCACATTTGAAGAGGCTGACCAAAAAGGAGGTACCTTTCGAGTGCACTGAAAAATGTGAATAGAGATTTCAAAAGCTCAAGACTCTTCTGACCACAACACCTATTTTGGCACTACCGTTGGAAGGTAAAGATTTCGTTGTTTATTGTGATGCTTCACATTCAGTCTTGGGTGTTGTGTTGATGCATGAGAAGAATGTCATAGCTTATGCATCACGGCAGCTGAATGTGCATGAGCGAAATTACCCGACACACGATTTGGAGTTGGCAGCGAAAGTGTTTACTCTCAAGATCTAGCGGCATTACCTTTATGGTGCCAAGTGTGAGGTGTTTACTGACCATCATAGTCTTCAGCATGTATTCACTCAAAATGACCTAAATCTGAGACATTAAAGGTGGATGGAGTTACTCAAGGATTATGATGTCACTATCCAATATCATCCGGGTAAGGCTAACGTCGTGGAGGACGCATTAAGTCGAAAGGCGGTGAGTATGGGTAGTCTAGCTTGCTTGGGTGTATCCAAGTGACCTTTGGCCAATGAGATTCAAACCTTGGAGTCTAAGTTCATGCGGTTGGGCATCTCAGAAAAAGGTGAGGTGTTAGCTAGCATTGAGGTTAGACCCACATTCATTGAGGAGATCAAGGCCAAACAGTTTGAGGATGAGAGTTTGAATGAGCTTAAAAAGAAGACAGTGTCTGGCAAGGCACAAGATATGACTCTTGATGCAGGGTTGTGCTCAATTTTAAAGGAAGAATTTGTGTTCCCCAAGTGGATGACTTGATTCAGAAAATGTTGACAGAATCCCATGGTTCACGATATTCCATTCATCAGGGTATGACCAATATGTACCGAGATGTGAAACGACTTTATTGGTGGCCTGGCATGAAGAAAGACATAGCGGAGTTTGTGGCTAAGTGCCAAAACTACCAACAAGTAAAGTATGAGCACCAAATGCCGGCAGGTTTGCTTCAGCAAATGCCAATTCCGGAATGGAAGTGGGAAAGGATAGTTATGGATTTCGTGGTTGGTCTCCCTTAGACCTTGGGGAAGTTTGACTCCATTTGGGTAGTGGTTGACAGACTGACTAAGTCAGCCCACTTCATTCCAGTCAGAGTAGACTATAATGCGTAGCAGTTAGCTAAGGTATATGTGAAGAAGATAGTGAGGCTGCACGGAGTGCCCTTTTCTATCATCTCGGACCGCGGTACGCAGTTTACGTCTAAGTTTTAGGGAAAATTACATGAGGAGTTGGGCTCTCAACTCACTTTTAGCACAGCCTTCCATCCACAAACAGACAGACAGTTAGAGAGAACTATTCAAGTGTTAGAGGACATGTTGAGCGCATGTGTGATCGACTTTGGAGGGCATTGGGATAAGTTCCTACCTTTGTGTGAGTTCTCCTATAATAACAGTTACCACTCCAACATTGACATGACACCGTTCGAGGCACTTTATGGGAGGGGATGTAGATCACCCATAGGATGGTTTGAGGTTGGAGATGTGAAACCTTTGGGGGTTGATTTGGTGATGGATGCTCATGATAAGGTAAGAATCACCCAAGCTAAGCTCCTAGCAGCCCAAAGTCGACAGAAGAAGTATGCAGACTGTTAGGTAAAAGACATGGAATTTCAGGCCGGTGAACAAGCTCTTCTTAAAGTGTCACCCATAAAAGGGGTGATGAGATTTAGCAAGAAGGGGAAACTTAGTCCTCGATACTTTGGACCATTTGAAATTCTTGATTGTGTAGGGCCAGTGGCTTATAGGTTAGCCTTACCTCCTAGCTTATATGGTGTTCATCCAGTGTTCATCCAGTGTTTCATGTTTTCATGTTGAAGAAGTATCATGGGGACGGGGATTACATCATAAAATGGGACTCAGTGTTTCTAGATAAGGACCTTCAATATGAGAAGGAACTAGCTGCAATTCTTGATCGCGATATCCGAAAGCTGAGGACCAAAGATATAAAGTCTGTGAAAGTTCAATGGAAGCGTCATCCGATTGAGAAAGCTACTTGGGAAACCGAGAAGGACATGCGAGACAAGTATCTCCAGTTGTTCAATGATTCAAGTACTACTCTATCCTTACTTTCGCTAATTTTTCCTAGTTTATCACTCGGGGATGAGCGATGGGTAATTAGTATCTACTGTAACGACATGTTCCCGTCGTTATGGAAAAGCCAATGCGAAAAGAATTGGGCCAGAAAAACTTTTGGGTAGTGACTTGGGAATTCCTAGCCTAGTCCAAATTTGGATGAAATCTGAGTCAATTGAGATCTAGGGAAATCTGGTAATGAATTTGATCACATGAGTGGATAGCCAAGAAGTTAAGGAGCCCGTACAGCTTTACGGAATCAAATTCGAGCTAGTAGAACTCTCGAAATTGATCTTAGCATGAACGAGTAGTTTATGAACGTCAAGGGTTGAAGGTGTGTTGTGAAATGGGAGTTTGGAACTCAAATTCCGACTCTGTCTCTGTGCAAACCGCCAGGGAGGGATTAATCTTTCCAGGGCGGGGACGCTATGGCGGGATAGGGTCCGTTGTAGCAGGCCAGTCGCGACTTAAATCGGGTAAAAACTCCAAAAATGTTATTTTCTGCAGAAGTTTGTTCTTGAGAGCTAAGGGACGACCCATGGCAAACTCTTGACAGTTTTCCACCTCTTCTAGCTCTAAAGGTAAGAGCTTTACTCCCCTAATCCATTTTTTGATTCGTAGAACTTAGATTATTAAGAAATTATCATTGGGGGAGGGTTTTGACCTAAAACTAATGTTGGAAAAGGCCTAATTGAACCTTAGGATCTTGGGTTTGTCCATGGATAGATAAATTGATTATTTTCTGGGTAAATTAGGCCTTGTTTATTGATCGTTGCATTAATTGATTGTTTTTAGACCAAGAACAAGCGGAAATAATTTGGAAAGGGAAGGCTCAAGTGTCTTAGGAGGATTCAAGCTTGATTTCGAGGTAGGTGATGGTTTGATTTCATGTTTGTGTGATATATGTCGGTAATTGTTTCATTGTAATGCATGTATGTATGTGAATGAGGCATTGTAGATCAAACCTAATGAAATGAGTATGAATGAACAATTGCATGCCATGAACCTAATACTTGATTGTATGATTATGAGTATGTTCATTATAGGTGTGATTGTGATTGTGGTTGTGCTGATTGGATCGGGTGTCACGTTTCGACACATTTATTGGATCGGGTGTCATGTTTTGACACAAACATTGGATCGGGTGTCACGTTGTGACACATATATTAGATCGGGTGTCACGTTTCGACACATTTATTGGATCGGGTGTCATGTTTTGACACAAACATTGGATCGGGTGTCACGTTCTGACACATATATTAGATCGGGTGTCACGTTCCGACACATATATTGGATTAGGTGTCACGTTCCGACACACTAACAGTTTGGGTGTGGGTTCCATGAGAGGACTATTGTAATGTCGTATCTACTTGTTATTGAGATTGTGGAATTGTACAATGCTCCTAAAATGATAACTGATTTGTATATTCTGTATATGTGTGTTTATTGTGTTGTGGTTGCTTGTATATGTTTTGCTTACTAGAATAGTCGTGTGATCCTACCAGTACACTGTGGTTGTATACTGATACTGCACTTGCTTGTTCTTCGTTGAATACAGGGTATCTTCAGGCGGCTACTGATAGACCTCAGCTAGGAGATAACTAATAGATATCGAATTCGAGGGTGAGCCAGTTCTTTTAGGCTGCCATGGATCCTTCATTTTTTTTAGTCCATTCTATTCGGACTCAAACTAGTGTTAGATATTTCTTATGTTTGGTTGGGGTAATACCCTTTTTTCTTAGACTTGTTGAATTAGAGTTTTGGTACAATGATTTTCAGTTCTAGGGGTTAACTTCCGCAATAGTTGTTAGTTGTTTGTTGAACTTCCGGAGTTTATGGGAACTCATATTTCTTTAGTCATTTAAACCTGCTTCCGTATCTTTAAATGCTTAGTTTTTGGTTAAGGTTGCTTAGTCTGGTTGTAGTAATGGTTCTCCCACCGGAGGGTTAGTGTGGGTGTCAATCACGACGGTCTAGGTCATGACACAGTGACTCAGTGGGTGAGTTTAGATCTATTGTTTTGATTCTAATTTTATTTAGGGACTTAGATATTGTATGACTTAATTGTTAAGCTTTAATTTGGCAATAGGAAGGTTGGTGTTGGTAAATTTTCTCCTAAATTTCACCTTCCAAAGTTCACGGATCGGAAAACCAAAGTTCCAACTTCCAACCAAAATCAAAATTTGAAAAAGATTAAAAACCAAAGTTCCAACTTTCAACCAAAATCAAAATTTGAAAAAGTTAAGGAATAGCACTAAAACAAAAAAAGACAACTCAAGCTCCACTCCAACTTAGAATGGCTTCTGTAAGAATGGCTAAAAAATTAAGTGAATGGCTAGGAAATTTAGAGAATGAAGAGAGTGCCTTGAGATGCAGTGAGTTGCATTCTATTAGCTGTGAGATGCAGTGAGTTGCATTCTATTTTCCAAGTGATGATTTCAAAAGTCAAAAATCTTGAATAGATTAAGCAATTAGGTGTTAGCAATCTTTTAAATTTGCAAAAATAAGAAATCTGTAACAACAAAATGATGAAAATAAACCCAAAATACTTTGATCAATTGAAAATAGGAGAAACATATTTTGAATTATCAAGAAAAATAAAAAACAACACTAACTTGTTTACTAATTGTCAACTGTTGATAATGACGAAAATCTCTCTATAATGACCACTAAAAAAAATTTAAATTGTTTCTTTTCGTGCTAGGCAACTGAGGAAGCTCAACAGCTAAAAAAGTTGATACAAGACTATACTACTTCTTTCATCAAAGTAGGAGATAAGGTTTGGTGTTTCTAAATTTCTAAAGTTCAAGTACAATTATTTTTTATAATGTGTTTGTGTCCATCTAGTATTGATACCTAGCTTTAATTTTGTGATAATTTGTTTGTGTCCGTTGAGTGTTGATACTTAGCTTTAAATTAGGTGATAATGTGTTTGTTTAGCATAAGTACCAACACTAGTTGATCCTATTGATGAAAAAATTGATTTTCTTGCAAGATCGATTTGTGTCCATCTAGTGTTGACACTTAGCTTTAAATTTAGAAATAATATATTTGTTAAGCATAAGAACCAAAACTAGTTGATCCTATTGATGACAAAATTGATTTTCTTGCAAGATCGGTTTGTGTCCATCTAGTGTTGCTCTTTAATTTAGGTATAATGTGTTTGTTAAGCATAAGTACCAACACTAGTTGATCCTATTGATGACAAAATTGATTTTCTTGCAAGATCAATTTGTTTCCATCTAGTGTTGACACTTAGCTTTAAATTTAGGAATAATGTGTTTGTTAAGCATAAGTACCAACACTAGCTGATCCTATTAGTTGGTGGATTTAGTTGTTGAAATTAATTCAAAACTAGTTAAAGTTAATGTTGTTTAGTTGTTGAAATAAGTTCAAATAAAGTTTAATTAACCCTAGCTAGTTTGACTCATTATTTAAAACAATGTGGTTTAGTTGGTGAATTTAGTTGTTGGAATTAAGTCAAAACTAGTTAGAGTTAAAAAGTTGTTTAGTTGTTGAAATAAGTTCAAATAAATAATGTGGTGTAGTTGGTGGATTTAGTTGTTGTAATTAAGTCAAAACTAGTTACAATTAAAGTTGTTTAGTTGTTTAAATAAGTTCAAATAAATAATGTGGTTTAGTTGGTGGATTTAGTTGTTGGAATTAAGTCAAAACTAGTTTGAGTTAAAAAGTTGTTTAGTTGTTGAAATAAGTTCAAATAAATAATGTGGTTTAGTTGGTGGAATTAATTCAAAACTAATTAGAGTTAAAGTTGTTTAGTTGTTGAAATAAGTTCAAATAAAGTTCAATTAACCCTTAGCTAGTTTGATTCATGAGATGTTGATATAAAATCAAATAAGAGAGTCGAAGATAAACTGAGCGTACTAATCTGCTCCTGGATCTGCATTCTTGTTTGCAGGTTCTGTTAGAAAGGTACAAAAAGTTTGTGGTAGTGTGGTTGAGTTTGCAGTAAATTGGTAAGCTTCACTCCCTTCGGAGTTACCATGTTCAAAGGTTTAACAATCTTTTGATGTACAACTAATAGTAGGTCGGTGTCATGTCCTGACCAAGTATATTACTCCTTGAGGCTTGTAGACTTTGGGTTGTATATATGTGCATTGTCGATCGTGTTGGCCTTGTTGTTTTGCCCTTCTAGAACAACGACATGTTGATCTTGATCGTATATGTATATATGTATTCAGTTTATATGATTTTAGATATCATGGTGGCCTCGACAGCTCACACAAGATTTAGTTCATGTGCTATATGAATTGAAGGTATTCATTGAGTTTACTTCAAATTATGTTTATAGGGGCTTTCCAACCACATGTTTATTTTAAATCGATATATACTTATTTATTTTCTTGATTTTATGACTAGTATGACACTAATAACTTATTTATCAAGCAAAAATCGACTCAGAATCAAATATGACATTAGGTACCAATTACATTTCTAAATTGGGGTGCGATAATTATTATTTTTCGAGTAAAAATAAAATTACTTCAGTGGACAAAAATAAAATGTATCATGATCTAATTTGTTGAGCTTGTGCTCAACACGTACAATTCTCATCTAATTTATATTATTACGTGTGTCTAAATACTTTTAATTTATTTTTATTATTTTAACTTAAAATTAATGTTTAAAAACATCAAAATACTATAAAAATAATTAAAAACTATTTTGACTTAAAAATAGTTAAAATAAGTCATCTAAATAGGCTCCCATTTGAGTTTGAGTTTTCCTTTAAAAAAAAAAAAAAGCACAGCCCCGTCCTATTTCCCCCATTCGATCTAACTGCACTCTGCTGATTTGTGGAATCGGATACTTGTTTGCCTAGCTTCACGTAAGTGTCTCCTTGCCATGATTCTCCCTCGCGATCCCGTCCTAGACCCCCAATCCCTTGCTGATGTGAATTGAATGCAAAATTCTAGTGTCAGTGGTGGATTTGTTTTGTGAAGTTGTGTTGCGTATTTATCAGTGATGATTGTTCTATTTGTCTTATCAACTATATTTTCTGCACATTTGGGAATATACTTGTTGATATGCGCTCACAAGGTATTTGATAATTTGTCACACTTAAATTTGGTGAAGTCTAAAGGCTTTATGGGTAGTTTCTTAAGCCAAAATGTGGGATTAGGCAGTTGCTGAAAATAGTTAAACATGATGTTTCGCTTATTGTAGTTTGTTTTGAAGTTGTGTTGTCGTGCTAACTCTTGCAGCGGCGGAGCTAGGTGGGGGTTCATGAGTTCGGAAGAACACAGTAGCTTTTCCGTAGATCCTATATTTGTACTAGAAAATTAATTAAATATTTATGTATATTAATTTGTGAACCCCTAACAAAGTTGATTGACGGTTATTAACGAAACTTAGAACCCCCAAACTCTTAATCCTAGCTTCGCCTCTGAGCTCTTGCCACTTACGTAATGCTTGAGCTTTGAACTGAATACCTCAGTCTAGACTCTGTTGAACTTTTGAGTGAGACCAGGGTATTAAACTTCACTTGGTTAATCTCAACCTGCGAATTATATTGATTGTAATCAGTTTGATTTTAACATTTTGCTAATCAGATATGGATGTAGGCGGAAGAAAGATTCAGAGAATTATTGTGCACATACATGAGTGGTGTCGTATGTCCTGGAGCTTTTGTTTTCAAATAATAAGCTCACCCAAATTAATATATGTGCATATAAGTGATGAAATAACTCGACATATATGAAATGATTGAGCAATTAAGTAGAATACATTATACTTTCTTGGTATAAGAAATATAAGAGGAAGACTTGTTAAAAATTATCTTTTTGTTTTTCAATCATTATTACTCTCTTCGGTCCAAAAAAGATGAATTTTCGGGGATGTGTTACCCCGTAAGAAAGTGAATTAATGACATTAATCTAAAGGTCATTTTTCTAAAAAAGGAAATGTATGTACATTTACCATTCTCAAAAAAAAATTCTTTATGACTGTTTCCTGTTGCAGCAACTGTGGATTCCGATACTCTCTTCTCTGACGACTCCAATCTTTGCTACTCACCCCGTAATAAGGTGTGCCTTCTAGTAAACATCAATTCTTCTCTTTATTGTTTCATTTTTAAAATTCTTTTTCATTTGATTGGGCAACTGTTTCATCTGCTAGTGGCAATAGCTTATGTAAAGATGGTTCATTTCTCTTTTTCGGCTTCCTTGCCTTTTTCATTTTTTTTGTCCAACTGCATGAATGTAATTTTAATGATGATTCTTAGGTTTCAGCTTCTAATTTTGTCCCTGAAAAATGTAATATTTTGTCTTTACTAATATCCCATATTTTCAGTTTTAGCTTTTAAAATAAGATTTTTGTTCCCATCTAGTTTGATTGATACTCCTACTTCATCTTTTTTCATAACTTTTAGTGAAAACTAAATATATCGGTAATACTAATTGGGGTTTATAAATTCTATAATCTCACTCCAAAAATGGCTAATGCATGCAAGAGAATTATTTGTATCGACAAGCTAGAAGTGAATGGGTGAGTGTTGGGAGAAGAGGAAGACATTGTCAATGAAATTTTGATATCGGGGTTAAACACTGAAGTTGATCACAAAGGCGGAAGTTGGTGCTTTTGTCGTCCTGTTTTTTATGGGAAAAAAGATGCATAGGGAGAAATATTGTGCTTTAAAATCCCTAATTCAGCGAATAAGTTCCATAAATGGGTGTTTCTCTCTCCTAGACGCATTTTTTTTGGGGTTAAATTTGTGTACAATTAGAGAGGTAGTATCCAGATCAATGATAGAGTACAAGGCATTGCTGAAATATTAGTAGTATCATAAAAGTGGTTTTAAAATGGTGTTGTTACAGAATAGTTGGTGGCAAATGATATGGTATCTCTAGCCCCCAAGGCCTAGCTCAAGTGGCAAAAGGTGGAGGATTTGTGGCTTAGGTCGCAAGTTCAAGCCCCACACCATGCAAAGCGAAGCCCGGTATTTAAGTGGAGAAGGGTAGAGGGACGGGCCCATTATCCACCGAGTTTAGAAGGCTGTGATTGGTCCAAAGGACGGGTCACAAACGGATTTCTCGGTTATCAAAAAAAAATAAAAAAAAATGATATGGTATCTCTAATATGAACAATCATTCTTGTTATGCTTGCTCAAGGATCACACTCCCCTGAAGCTAGGTGCATCTTAGGCTGGCCACTTTGCCTCACTCAGGTAGCACTTTCTTCACCAAAGCTGAAATTGCAACAAATCTTGTAACTTTTCTATGCTCTTCAGCTCCCACCTTTGCCAATGTTAGAAAAGTTTTCTACTTTGTTATTTAGAATTAAGTTTAGTTGTACCAACTAAAAACAATTAAGTGGAATTGTACCAACTATAAAAAATTAAGTGGAATTGTAGCAACTATAAAAAAATAAATGGAATTGTGAGGAGATGGTTGCTCCAAGGGGGCGACATTGCGAAGAGTTGAAGTGACGTGGATTTGCCGAGATGCTTGGCCTTCAGCCCAGACCCCATCATTATTATTTTTTTAAATGTGGGCAAGTGGTTCTTCAATTTGTCAGAAACTACTCAAATGTGCCCAATTGCTTTATTTTTAAAAAAAGTTTTCTTTAATAAGAATTATTTCACGATCAATGATAGTTCAGAGGTTGCTGAAGTATACTCCTTTTGGTTCATATTAAATGGTGTTTTTAGCTTGGGCTAATCCCTTATGAAATCTACTCGCTCCTAAAAAGTAAGAAAGTAAGAAGTGTTTCTTACTCACATACCCTTAATTAAATAGTATCCTATTAATTGCGAATGAATGTATAGACTCCGGAGTGAAGCAAGGGAAGTTGGGAATCTTATGTAAGCTAGAGATCGAGAAAGCCTTCGACAATCTTCATTGGGACTTCCTCTTAGACATGCTAAAGTTGATGGATTTGGTGGGAAATTGATAAAATGGATATTCTACTGCATATCTACAGCGAAATTATCCATCAACATAAATGGCTCTCCTAAAGGAATCGTTGCCACACAAAAGGGCTTAAGACAGGGTGACCCGTTGTTTCCCTTCTTATTCACTGGAAGGCTTAAGCAAGATCCTTGCCACTGCAGAACAACACAAGTGGATTAAGGGTTTTAATCCATGTATCAGAAATCATTGGGAGCTGGTAATCACTCATCTTCTATACAGGGATGATTCTTTGATCTTCTGCGAACCAGAAAGGGAGCAAATTGATAATCAAACTGATTCTTTTTCTCTTTGAAGTCATGTACGGCTCCATATAAACTATGCAAAAGAGTGTTCTCTATCCAGTCAATGAAATCTACAACATTCAGGAAGCTGCAGACATCATGGGTTGTAAAGTTGGAGTCTTTCCAGATAAATTTCTAGGCCTACCCCTCGGATCAAGCAAAAGCTAGAACCATATGATATAGTAGAAGGCTGTGAAAAAAATTGTCTAGCTGGAAAAGGAAGTATCTTTCCTTGGGAAGCAGACTTGTTTTGATCAATAGCGTGCTTGATTCATTACCCACCTACACTATGTCCTTGTTTCCTTACCAGCTAATGTAGCTAAAAGACTAGATAAATTTTAAGGGATTTTTGTGGCAAGTTAGCAAGGAACATAAAGATTTTCATCTGGTGAAAAGGGGGGCAGTAACCCAAGACAGGGAAGTTGGGGGCCTTGGGTAAAAAATCTGAAGATTCATAACATCAGCTTGATGCATAAGTGACTTTGGAGGTTTAGTCAAGAGGAGGAAGCATTATGGAGGACTGTTATTAGGACTGTTATTAGTGCAAAATACGGTCTCCTTAATCCCTGGACTACCAAATTACCATCTTCGTCTGGTACATCTGGTATATGGCGACACATCAGAGCACATTGGCATTCTTTTTATGCAAATTCAGCTCTCAAAGTTGGAAATGGCAAAAAGGTAAAGTTCCGGTCAGATATTTGGCTCAGGCACTCTCCATTAAACAAGCAATTCCCAGTATTATTCAATATAGCACAACACAGCGATGCCACTATCTTGGAATATTGTTCAGAACTTGGATGGAACTTCACTTAGACGCAATATAAATGATTGGGAGTTTGATAGCATGTCTTCTCTAATGCTTTAGCAACACAGCCAAAGTCTGGTTCAGTCAAAACTGACACTTTAATATGGAATAGAGATGCAAAAGGGAAATTCAAGGTCAGACGTTATTGAGGAGTTTATCTGACAGCTTTCCCGATTGGCCTTGGAGAATCCTCCGGAGAAGTAAGGCACCCTTGAAGGTCAATTGTTCTTTGTGGTTGGTGGCGCACGAGGCATGTTTAACTCGTGATAATCTTCAGAAAAGAAGGATTACATTCTGCAGGGGATGTTCATTGTGTGAGAAGGAAGGGGAGAGTGTCAATCTTCTTTTCTTACATTGCCCCTACACCTCACAAATTTGTTATTTTCTCTTAAATATTGTGGGGATCAGTTGGGTGATGCCTAAGACGACAGTCGAGCTACTGCAATGGTGGTACATGAAAGGACTGGAAAAAGTCAAACTAAGAACATGGAACTTACTTCCTGCTGCCATCTGGTTGTGTATTTGGAAGGAAAGAAATTTGAGAATTTATTAAAGCAAAAAGGAATTTGTAATTAGTCTAAAGCACAGATTTATTTCTCTTGTGTTGTTTTGGTGCAACATGGCAATAGCTAATGATACAGAAGCCATGGTTGACTTTTTGAGTTCATTACACAACTTGTAATGAGACTTTCCTCTGTAAATACTTGCCAGCAGTTTTGCTGCTTTGGATTCAATACTCTTTACCAATCAAAAGAAAAAGTAGCTAAGGGTGATGTAGAAGTTTTTCAACCAGTAAATATAGCATATGTGATTTTTTTTTTTAAAATAGCATATGGGAGAAAATTTGAAGACTTAAAGGATCTTGGCACCTCAATTTTTCTGTTCTAGCAAATCTTCAGCATTTCTGTCACTCACGTGATTGCTATGCGTTGTATTGGGGAGAGGTGATTAGACAGGACATGTCGCAACTTCATATTACCAAGGACATGACTTTAGATAGGAAGGAAGGGAGGTCACGTATTAGGGTAGAAGGTTAGTAGAGATAGATTGTTGTCTTGCTTAGGCTTGTTAGTGCCTGATGTAGTACTCGTCATGCCCTTGTTGTAGTTCTTTCCATATGTTGTTTATTGTATTTCGATTATCACACTAGTTTGTTGTTGTTATTGTTTCTTTCTTGTAGACTTTACACTGTTTTTTTATTAACTGCTATGCTTTCTTCATTGTTTCCTTCTTCTATTACTTGGGTTTGATGCACTTGAGCCGAGAGTTTTTTTGAAACAGCCTCTCTACCTCTACCTCTACGAGGTAGTGGTAAGGTCTCCATACACTCTACCCTACCCAGACCCCACTTAGTGGGATTTCACTAGGTATGTTGTTTTTGTTGTTGTATCTTCTGCCTGACCTTTACCAGTTTAGAAAAGCACCAAGCTGACCATACATGTTGCCTACTTCTGAGTCCTGACTCAATAATCTCTGATGTTGAATTGACGTATTTAATGCTCCTTAATTGCAATTATTTTTTTCTTTTATTCCTGTGGTGTTTGGGCTACATTAACGCACCTCGATTAATCCACCAGACAATTTGTACAGCCTACAAGCACAGGTGACAATAAACTTGCCCATAGAAGTTTGAGCGTATGGGCTCACACCAAGTGTCCTAGTTGGGATTCAGACTTAGGATCTTCAGGTTGTTACTCCCTAGTAGCCATTATATTTACCCCTCTCTCTTTGATTTACTACAGGCACATTACATATCCTGAGGCTTCATGTTCGTATGTGCTGTCTATTTGTGAATGAATGTATCAATGACTCAATGTACATGTTCTATCTCTAGGTTTTGTCTGTGCGTGCGATGAGATGTTGATGTCTGAGATTTTCAGTGTTATTGCAGATAATCATGATGCACCATTTGTCAAGTAGTGTATCAAAGAGAATACTCTCTTCTGCCATGGCTTTCTATAGAAATGGTTCTTCTTTCTCTATGGTTTCAAGACAAGCATACAGAAGCTCAATTCTGCAGCAGATTGTTGACAAGTCACCACGAAATGCTATTCCTAGTGATTTCTTGAAATGGCGTTCGCTTGGTTGCATTAGGACATCAAAATTTGCCTCTGGCTTCAGCCCATTGAAGCAAAAGCCCTTGCACTCTATTATTGACATGGAGAGGGCAAAGCAAAAATCAGCTGAAGAGCTAGCTGACATTTGGGATGATGTAATATTTCAACACTTTTTAAAATTTTGATAATTTCAAATGCATAGTTGGCTTTCTTGAGATAGTTTTCAGCCTTGAGTTCTTATTCTGGACAGTTGTAAATTACATTAGTCACTTAATATGATGAACAATACACAAATAGACCAAGCTTTTGTCATAGAAATGAGCAGGTTAGCTTGTTTCTCTTACATCACTAGAAATTGATGTCATATAAGGTTTATCTGATCTTTCTGATAAACTTGTAAAAGTAATTCATGCAGCCAAAAATATACAGTCTGGTTTTTTATGATTGCATTAATATTTTTTTGTAGATGACTACTATTAATACCACTTTGCTGCAAATGGAATGAGGATTTGCTGGAAAGATTAGAGAACCCCATGAATTCTTTGATCTTTGGTCTAAATTTACCCCTTCAACAGATTTTCTTGTGGAACTTAGTGTTTTTAAGCCATTCAATTCTAAAATGTGATGCTTCAGAGATGCTTTGGTCATGGATTACCTTCTCATCTTTTTTTTGGAAGCTGATCTCCTGCAAAAGGACTTGCCTCCTGAAATGCTTGTTAGACTTGAAAATTCTTTATGAAGTTTAGAGAAAATGACTATTTTTATGTGTGTTTACACAATCCATTCAAGTATTTTTAGCTACGATCAGTCATGTACCTTTACGTCTGCTTATTTAAGTTGTATACTTTGTACATTTTGATCATGGCCTGCAGTATATGTTCCGCAACTTTTGCTTTCCTAAAGTGTTAGTGATACTTGAATGATCCTGTTCTTTCTGTCTCATTTCCCCTTTCATTGCATGATTATGTTATCTCAGTATCACTTGGGAAGAGGTCACATTGCAGCATCGATGAAATCCAAGCTATATAAGCTCTTGGAGCAAAGAGCTTCAAGTTGGTAAATATGCTGCTTCATCCTATTCATTTGTTTTCTCGACTATAATTAGTTTCTCTGTTTAATGCACTCTTCCATCGTTATCTTTGACATCTTACTTCTGTTTTCATGTGTAGCCGGTATTTTGTGATTCCGCTATGGAAGGGAAGTGGTTACACAACAATGTTTGTGCAAGGTTAGTCTCGTCTTGCTCCTTTTATCCTTTAACAATCTCTGCTGATTTGCATTGTAAAACCTACTACCATGATGTAGACACTATATGTTGGAGTCTTTATCAAAAAACTATTCTAAGAGTTCCTTTCTCTAGTTCTGATGCTGTCACTGCTGGCAGCTTTATTTATTCTCACAAAAGAAAAATGCTTTCCATCTTTTTTAAGTTCATTGTTGGATGAGCTTGTTATTGAGATAATAATATTACTATTCATAGTCAGGTACATAAGGGAACATATGATACTTTAATGGTCTACCATCTCCGTATTATCTGATGAAAGAGTCTGCAGCTGTAGACTTCTTTTTGCTATGTAGGGGGTCGATGGCAATGTCACTTGAAAGATCCTTTTTTCCCTCTTCTCTGTCCTATCCTTTATTTACATTAAAAATGTTTTGCTTGGCTCTCCAAAAATGTTGCTGGGCGCGTGTAGTATCCTCCAAAAGTAGTGTACGTTTTGGATGATCCAACACAGGTACGACAACAGTTTTGAAGAATCGTAACAACAGGGTTTAAAAAGTCAAGTATCACAGGTGTGGTCTAGTGGTCAAGGAAGTTGAAATGACCATATAAACCAAGGTTGGAATTTCAGTAGAGGTGAAAAAATTAAGGTGATTTCTTCCCATCTTCTTAGTCTTTATGGACAGTATCCGTGAAATAGTTGAGGTAGCAAGTCAACCTAAGCACTACCGTTATCCCCAAATAAATGAGATGCCTTGATATGTGGGGTATCAACATATTATCCTAATTAATTTTAGGTGAATCCCCGCACCCCTATCCATACATGGATCCATATCCCCGAATCTTAAAAATTAGATCATGAAGGATCCGACCTCTAGATCCGCACCATATCGGACACCCACACCCGAGTCCGAGCAACTTAGATAATATTATTGGTGATTGAACAATAACCAAAATAGAGATCAATCTTTCCAATAATTCACCTGTCTTATAATCTTCAAGCCTGAGTTAATATTTTCTACTATTAGACAAGTGGGAGTTAAGCACCTCACTGTTGATATGTTTGCTTATGTTTAAAAAAATTCGATTTGAAGGAATTCTGGTCAATTAGCCTTATTTTTGTGCATTATTTGCTGGTCCAGTAGGCATTTAATTCTTTCTTGTGGAGTTCAAATGACGAAAAAATTAGAATTCTTTTGCTCAAATGACAGATGTGTCTTGCCTTTTGACATATGGGCCCAGGATGATACCTTTGTAAATCATATCATATATTACTATAAGCGGGAACAAAAAAAAGTTAAAAGTTGAATTACGGTTTTACCCCTATTATAAATTAAAATGTTATAAAAACATTTAACTATTTAATTTAAATATTAAATTGTATCGTTTTAATAAAAATGTTAATGACTTTTGCACTTCCTTAGATTAAACTCATTTAAATCGGTACATGAATCAAATTCACATTAATAGTCAATTTCTCTTTTTCTGTAAAAATCAAGAGTATTTGAAGAGTTTTCCATTAAATAAATTTGATATGGACTAAAATCATTAAACTTATCTACTCAAAGGTCATCCTAGCTACTGCTATAAAATGCCTAGCATGGTTTTCATGTAAATGATAAGAGGAGGATGGGAGATTATCATGCAAAAAAACTAATTTTGCTCATCATTTTGTATGTGCAGTAATTTCCTTTTATTTTTATCCGCTCCTCCTTGTCCAGCCTAAGTATTTTTATTTTATTTTTATAACCGAGAAATCCGTTTGTGACCCGCCCTTTGGACCAATCACAGCCTTCTAAACTCGGTGGACAGCCTAAGTATTTTATATGACCTTTTTTTATATTTTGATATACTTTCTTATGATTTTGTTTTTCTATTGAAATATCTTGTATCCTACGTGAAGAAATTGGTGATATACAATTCATGTTCTACCAATTATTGATGAAAGATTAATTAGTTAATTTGATATGTTTATTTGGCTCTTGATAGAGTATTCTACTTTAGTATAAATATATTTTCGAGATTATTATTTATGAGTAGAGAGAAATAACTAAATGAGAAAAATCAAATATGTTTTTTTAAAAAATAAAAGAATACATACCCTAAAATAAAATGGGCCACCAAATTGGAGATAAATGATTGATCATAGTATGTGATTTTGAGGCTGTATTTTTATTTAACTTTTCGTTTATATGTATAATCTATTGACCTTATTAGTTTATTATTCATGTGTTGAAGCATTCATTCCTCAAATTGACAATATATATTATATATCTAGAATAAGTCATTTTGAAAAGTTTGTGTTGCTCAATTTATATTAATTATTCAAACATCTATTTACTGTGATGAGAAGCTATTTATTGTTGATGTAAAATTTTAACTATGGCTGAAAAAATGTCAAACTCCAGTCTCTAGATAATTGGCTGGACCAATAAGTAGTTAAGTAGTAATTGTCCAAATTAGAATGTATACTTTTGCCTTAGAGATATTATTTAATTATGAGAATGTGATACATTCTTTTGCCCAGTTATTGAATGTTAATTATTACTCATACCTATAATTTTTTAATATCAAATGGTTTAATCTTTTGTATATATTATAATTACTTATTAAAAGTGAAAACTCGAAAGTGTATAGTTGGATTATCATTTTGCCCCTACACTAAATCAAATACCTAATTAATAAAATATTATATATCATTAGCGTACACATTAAAGATTCAATAAATGTAAGGTTAAAAGCTAATGAGTTGGTAGACTCCAGAGTTAAGCAAAAAATTCCTGGAATTTTATGTAAGTTGGACATAGAGAAGGCCTATGATCACGTCAATTGGGCTTTTCTGCTGAAAGTTTTAAAAGACATGGGATTTGGGAGGAAATGGCTCAATTGGATAAAGTTGCATATCCACTGTTAAATTTTCCCTGATCATAAATGGAAACTCTGAAGGTTTTTTCCAATCACAAAGAGGTTTGAGACAAGGTGACCGTCTCTCACCTTTTCTTTTCTTGCTAGCCATGGAAAGCCTCAATCACATGATCAGAAAAGCAAATGTTAATGGATGGATTAAAGGCTTTAAGGCTCAGACTCAGGGGAATAGGGACAATGAGGTGGGGATTACTCATCTACTATATGCAGATGATACTTTAGTTTTCTGTGAGGCTGAGGTGATACAAATTAGACACATCAGAGCAATCCTTACCATCTTTGAAGGTATATCTGGTCTGCATGTAAATTGGCAAAAAAGTTGTCTATCCTGTGAATCAGGTGGATAATATGGAGTTGCTAGCTAGAAATCTTGGCTGCCAAATAGCAATCCTACCTACAAGGTATCTGGCCATGCCTTTAGGAGCACAAAATAAGGAGACAGCAGTGTGGAGTGAAGTTTTGGAGAGATGTAACAAGAAGCTTGCTAGATGGAAGAGTCAATACCTCTCTATGGGAGGTAGGTTGACTCTAGTTAAATCAGTCCTTGATGGCCTTCCTTCATATATGATGAGCCTATTTCCAATTCCAAAGAACATTGTGAAAAAGATCAATCAACTCAGAAGGTCTTTCCTATGGAATGGAAATAAAGAGCACAAAAGTTACCATCTAGTTAAGTGGGATACCCTTACTCTTAGCAGAAAGCAAGGGGGGATGGGAATAAAAAAGTTCAATCTTCAGAACAATTGTCTCCTTCAAAAATGGTTGTGGAGATTCTGCATTGAAGATCAGTCACTCTGGAAAAGAGTCATCACAATGAAGTATGGACTACAAAGCCATTGGATTACTGAGGAGGCTCTTGGAACTTTTGGATGCAGTGTGTGGAAGACTATAAGAAGATTATGGCCCCAATTCAAAGGCAACATCTCACTAAAGGTGGGAAATGGTAGGAAAATTGATTTTTGGAATGAACATTGGATTGGGGATGAAAGCTTGCAATCACTCTTCCCAGACCTGTTTATGCTCACCACTCAAAACAAGGCCACAATCTCACAGCTATGGAGCCCTCAGGGTTGGAATCTCATTTTCAGGAGAGCTTTCAATGATTGGGAAATCGAGAGGGTCATTAATCTGTTTCAGATCCTCAATGCCTTCCCAGGCACCTCCACTGAACCTGATAAGCCTATTTGGAGATGGCAAAGCAAAGGTGTGTTTACAGTAAAGTCATGTTACTGCAGATACAATATTGGTCAAACACATATCAGAAACTGGCCATGGAAGTTAATATGGAAGATAAAAATACCATTGAAGATCTCATGTTTTGCTTGGTTAGTGTACAAAAGGGCCTGTTTAACATATGAAGTGCTTCAAAAGAAAGGCAGACAATTATGCTCAAGATGCTTTATGTGTGATCAAGATGCAGAAGTTAATAGTCACTTATTCCTTCATTGCAAAGTAGCTACAAGCTTGTGGAACATGTTTCTTGGTCTTCTTGGTGTATGCTGGACAATTCCAAAGTCCACTAAGGACTTGCTTTGTAGCTGGAAGGAGATAGGAAGAAGGGAGTCAAATGAAGATTGGTGGGAGTTAATCCCAGCCTGCATCTGGTGGTCCCTATGGAAAGAAAGGAATGGAAGATGCTTTGTGGATAAGAGGAACAACATCCAGAAAATTAGAATGAATTGTCTTAGTCTTTTGTATTTTTGGTGTAAACAAGATATGATTGGGGATATAGAACTTTTTGATGACTTTATAGGTAATTTGTAATCTCCCATAGGGTAGTGTGATATGCTCTGATGAGATTGTAAGTGACCTATGCTCATCATTTATTTGATGATGTGCCTTTTGTGAATACACAGTTACCTTTATCTCAAAAACAAACTCAAGCAGTCGAAATATATAGTTTTCTTAGAAAATGATAGACGATTCGTAATAAAAAGAACAAACTAAAGGACAAAATAATTTATTTCGCTTTTCTAAGATTCGATGAAGCTTTATCTCCCATTATAAGTCTGGTATGTTTTCTAGAGCCTCTATATTACCAACCGACTAAAATTAATGTTCTCTTCACACAAAATATATAATTAGTTCTTACATTTAATTGAGTTGAATAATTTCACCCATCAGAGCAGCTGATAGCTGAAATTAATTTCTGATACAAGTATTGTGATTTATCAACAAAAAAAACTCATTATGCGTTCGTTAGGAAGGACTTGTGAAATTTTGATGACCGAATCAAGTACTCCTAAAACAGTCTCTATGAGGGCATCAAGTTCAAGAGGTGGGGGTGATTTTTTTCGAAACATGTTGCTTAGTTAGACTAACTAGGGTTATAATCAACCGAATCCACTTCTTGAACTCGATGCTCTTATTGATATAGTTCTCGATTCGATAGTTATCAAACTTCCACAAGTGCTTGGCCTTCACCCAAATAACATTTTTGCTCTTCAAGTTAACTAAGAATTCTGTCTTTAGTATTTTTCTTGCTTTTTCCTATCTCTTTCATATCTGCATCAAACTGCATTAGTAAAGAATGAGGAGCCCTCTTCGATGGTTTCTTGTTTGGATCATCATCATCTGCAAATAAGGTTTCTTATTTAACTACATTTATGTAAAACAAGTCAATAGCTATTTCTGATGAACACAAGTTAGGTGCAGCAATAAAGATTGAATACTTTGAAAACTTGTCTACCATCACCCTCAACCATAGGAAAACCCTAAATGAAATCCATGATGCTTACCAACAACCATGTCCATTCTAGAAGAGGCAAAGGCTACAATAACCCTACCTCTTTCTCACGCTTGGTCTTGTCTACTTGGCAGATATGACAGTATAGATGATTAATCTATGATTGTGTGTCGCTTAATTGCTTATTAAATGTTAAGTTGATTTGTGTTCAACTATCTCTTTATGTTTTCATATATAATTTGAGGCTGCAAGTTCTAATTTACTTTAGATCTCTAATGTTGCTTATGAAAGGTCGTTAGAGTGATACGAGATGGTTGATAATGATTCGATTTAATTCATTTTATAGGTGAAGCTTGAAATAGTTTGGCTAAAATAAAGTATTATATAGGTTTGTGTATTACGTGTTGGAGTTTGATAAAAACCCATATGAGTTGTGATAGTTGATTGAAAAATAACTATCATTCCGTATATTCTAGATTACCCGGTGATATTCAACTGATTCTAGCAATTATCAATGCCCAAGTTGCAAGTTTATAGTCCATACTATCACATTCTGAAGAGTATCCAATTACTTGTGATAAACCCTATTTTATCATTTGCAATTGTGAAATTATTGTGATCAAGTAATTATTCAGATTTTGTGTTCACATTTTTACTCAACCCCTCAAATTTACTTTCATGCATGAATTGTATCAACGTATGGACTTCTAATGAGATAAAATACATTATAATCTGAATTATATTCATTCATTCCCTGTGGGATAGATCCCAACTATTAGTTGGGTTATATATTGCAAATAATTGTTTATGCATTACATATGTAGTTGAACGTTATCAAGGAAACAATTCTTGTTTTGGCGAGACATGTCATGTGGTTGCGCTCGAAAGAGATTCCTATTGTTAAGGTCTATGGAGGCATCATCCATTTGAGGAGGCTACCTAGAGACCAAGCATGACTTGCGAGTCCAGTATCCTCACATGTTTGACTCTTCAACTACTTTTTCATTCCTTACTTTTGAGGATGAAATTCCTATTAGTAGTTGATGTTGTAATGACCCTCTAGGTCATTTTTCCTGTTTTCCTATATTTTTAGCATTTAGACCCTTCATATAGTACCCCTAAGTTATTTATGACTTGTTGAGACCGATAATTCGATCAAGGGGTCAGTTGTTTGGTTTTCGCGCAAGTTTTCCTGTTTTGGACCTTTTGAAATTTGAACGGTTAACTTCAGTCAAAATATCAGGTAAAGAACCTTGTAATGTGATTATCATGGTTTTGTTAACTCGTTAACATCGATTTTAGTCTATATGGACATTTGGTTCGGGTGTCGAGACTTCTAGGCTCATTTCAAGCTATCTTATGGCATTTTCCTAAAAGGAAGTATTGGGTATGAGACTCACTTTTCATTGACATGACCTCTGTTGGAAGTTTCGATAACCCATTAAGTCCAACACATCAAATTTTGTAGGGTAGCATAGTTCTTTTATGTACACATGGTTTTGAATGAATTTCGACCATCCATCAGGGAATTTGTCTAAACTTAAATTTGAGATGGTGTAGTCTTTGTTGATGGACCAAGCTTTTCTCCTTATGTCTACATGCTTGGAGCTGCATTCGCTGGCTTGGCATCGCATTCATGAAGATCAGTTTCATGGTCTTCGCATTTTAGAGAATTGACTCTCGCGACCATGATGAAGGGTCAATGGACCCAAACAAAGATTGACCATCACGACCATGACCGTACGGGCCCTGTGACCATGATGAGTAAGTGCTAACAACTATATTTTGTTTCTGTAATTTTAGCATACATTTCTCCTCATAGTTCCTCCAAAGAAACTAATTGAAAGCTCAAATGAAGGAGGAATCTATGGAATTGTTGGGTGTTGTTTGTAGATACTTTGAGGATGTTAGAAGGGTCGTTATTCTTACGTTTAATTTGTAATATATGGTGTAATTCATCGTTTTAGGCTTGTATCGGCTCTTGTTGATCTTATTTTTTGTTAAATTATTTTTAGCCTCCAGGTGCTCGGATTGTGTCCATTTTTGGATCAGAAGTTGCTTGAGCTGGATGGACCTAGAAATGGAGTCAATTTTTTTATTCCTCATGTGGGTCCCACAATATCGTTTAGACCAGATTTTTTGTCAGGTTGGATTGTTGTGATTTGGGTGTCAAAATGAACGTATTGATGTCGGGATCACTATTTTGATAGTGTAGCATCATTTTGTGGATGCTCAAAAGGGAAAAATCCAGATTTTACAGATTTAGAGTGTTCATGTTCATGTTCTGTTTTGAGGTAGGCGACAACTTAATATTCTTAGACCCTTCTTGTTGGTTGTTCCAGCATGATGATTTGCTATGTGTTGGACTGGTTTTTAGCATGATTACTTATTATTATCTTTATTGAATTGATTTAATCTTATTTTTATTATTTCGGGTAATGTTTTTGTTGAGCTTGATTAGTGTGATGTTATGATTGTTCTCATGAGTTGTAAATATGCTAAGTTGTCCTTAATATTGATAATGTCGAGCCTTATGCTAGGTTTGGCAAGTGCATTCCTTAGATTTGACCTCAGTGGCCTGTGGCGCATGATTTTGGGAATGAGTTGGGTAGATATGACCTTCCAAGCTAGGTTGTGTCTTCGGGTAGCCCTATTAGTATGTGTGATTGGCTAGATGTGGTGAGATGATTACCTAGCCTTGTTGAGGACCCTACTGTTCTTAGTTTCACAGTTGACTCGAGGTGATATTCTGAGACAGGCAATATAGTGGCATTATTATTTTGATTTAAGATTCTGGAATATGCTAAGATTATGTAGGTTGATCTAATATGAGATTTTGAGAGCTGCTAGGTCTCTCCATAGTCATCTGATGTTAGATTTTGGGATTGACTTGGTTTTGTAGCTACTTTGATGTAAGATTTCGGAGGATGCTATACCTATTATGTGGTTATTTCAATGTAAGATTCATGACGGTTTTATTATGGCAATTTCGACATAAGATTCTAGGGTGGGATTGGATTCTCTTATGTCAGATTTTGGAGGATGCTAGGTTCCGTATATATAGTTATTCCGATGTAAGATTCAAGAATATGCTAGATAATGTGTGGCTATTCTAATGTAAGATTCTGGTAGAAGCCTATTTTTGGTGTGACCGACTCGATGTAAGATTTTGAGAACGCGTGTGTGTTTTTTACTGAGTTGTTCCTTGTAGTGTAGCTCTTGCATGCACCCATTGGTCTTAAGGGGATTCAAACAGATTATATTTTGCGTGATTATTACTGATCTACCTTTGTTTGTGCCTTCTAGGCTTATGGGAGTCCGATTAGGTTTTAGATAGTTTTACTGCTTTCATTATATTTCTTAGTATCTCTACTGCGATGCATGTCTATCTATATCTTTACTACTGCCTATATCTTTACTTCTGCCTATTACCATGTTATTAACTCACTTATTATTGTGCTATTGCAATCATGATCTCGATCGGCCTATGATGCCTATTGAGTACCCATTATTTTGGTACTCATACTCCACTTTGCATATTTTTCCCTAATGCAGATCCAAGTTCTAGTTGACCACGTTGATTCTCGTGTTGTTGTAGCTAGTGTTTCGGAGGTTAAGGGTGAGCTTATTGGCATTTGTGGTTGACTCATATCCTTTGTACACTTATGACTAGGTTTTTTGTATTCTAAGATAGTGTGTGTTTTATGTATATATGTAGTCATGTACTCGATCTTTTGTAGTATCTTTGTACTAGCATCCACTAGGTTTTGGGATGGACCATATATTGTATTTTGTTCTCGTTTGGGGTTGTATATATAATTTGGTCTTATTTCCACTATTTTCCCTTAAATCTACTTTGTTATGTTTTATTCCATTTTCTTCCTCTTCCTTGGCCCGTTATCCTTGGGTTCCGGGCTAAGAGTTGGCTTCAGGGGTAGACCTAGAGATAGTCAATGGGGTTCATCTTAACCCCTTCGGCAAAAAAATACATTGTATATATAAGGTAATTTAAAGAATTTGTATGTCTATATATTGATTGTGAACCTTCTGAATGTAATTTTAGAGGTTGGCATAGTGGTTGAGCGGTTCAAAACACACTTTGAGGTTCCAAGTTGAAATCTTAGGTATTACATTTTGAATTTTTACCAAAATACGTGATTATCAAAACAATTCACTAGAATAATACACTTTTTTGAAATTTTACTAAACTAGTATAAATGTAGTTCTCAGTAATGTTTTATGTTATATTTTACACAACAAAAATTCAATGACAAAAAGACAAATCTGACATAGTAAACAACAACTTATTCGAAGAGAAATCAGACACAAGTGACAACAGCAAAATAGAATGATGAGGCAATTTGGATAACACCACAAAAAGTAGGGAAGAGTACGAATATAGAGGTTCAGCAAGCACATAAGCAACTAGAAAACTCAAATTCATTTCAGGTGTTGGAAGGCAGTGGGGGAAATATTAATAATAATAATAAGAGACTGAATCTATCAGGACAGGCTGGAGTTGTTGGCACTCAATCCATACCCTATTAGGGGGATGGTTAACATGTTAAGCTGGAATGTAGGAGGGCTGAATGGCCCTAATAAGCAAAAGGAGGTGAAGCTCCTTTGCAGTGAAGAACATGTTGGTTTAGTGGGATTGTTAGAAACAAAGATAAAAGTAATAAGATTGATCAAGTTGCGGATAAACTGTTTGGAAGATGGAGTTATACTACAAATTTGGTGAAGCATTATAATGGAAGAATATGGATTATATGGAGGCCAAACTACTATAAAGTGAACACAATAGACATGACAACTCAACATATCACATGTGAGGTATTCTATATTCCATTATAATTATCATTTGCACTAACATTTGTGTATGCATTTAACACAAGGGATGAGAGAAGAGGTCTTTAGAGCAACTTAGTGACATATCATAGAGGTTGTCAGAAGCCATGGATGATCCTAGGTGACTTTAACTCAGTCCTAAGGGCAGAAGACATAATTGGGGGCAATCTTATAACATAGGCAGACGTTGTGGACTTTCATACCTATATTGAGGTTATTGAAACAACTGAATGCCACCATCATTGCACTAATACCTAAAGTGGACAATCCAGAATTTGTGAGTCAGTATAGACCCATTCCATGTTGTAATGTTATATACAAATGCATTTTTGAAATTACTATGCAGTAGATTGCAGGTTGCAGTGACACACCTGGTGGCTGAGAACCAAGCAGCGTTTGTACAAGGTCGATCTATGGTGCATAATGTGTTGACTTGTCATGATATTTTAAGGCACTATAATAGAAAATCAGTATCTCCTAGGTGTTTGATGAAACTAGACTTGAAGAAGGCCTATGATATGGTAAATTGGCAGTTTCTGCCGGAAGTAATTGAGGGATATGGCTTTCCAACTCAGTTTGTTCAACAGATGCTCACTTGTGTAAAAACTCCCAAGTTCTCAGTAAAATTTAATGGCCAAAGTTATGGTTTTTTTTAAGGTCAAAGAGGGTTAAGGCAAGGTGACCCTGCTTCACCACTTCTGTTCGTACTTGTCATGGAATATTTGTCTAGAACATTTCACCATGAGCATGCTGCCTGATTTCCGGTTCCATCCAATGTGTAAAGGACTAAAGCTTACACACTTGACATTTGCCGATGACTTGATGATATTTTGTAAAGAAAATAGTGATTATGTTAATAGAGTAATGGAGGCCCTTTCACACTTTAGCAATGTTTCTGGACTAGTTGCTAACATGGAGAAATCGAGTATTTTTGTAGGTGGAGTGAAAGATCAGGTGAAAAATGAGTTATTGTTAAGGACTGGGTTTACACTCGAAGAATTTCCTATTAGATACTTGGGACTGCCGCTATCATCGAAGAGATTGAGTAAATTAGAATGCCAACAGTTGGTGGACAAAATCACATCCAGAATCAGATTGACATCTACCAAGCAACTATCATATACTGGAAGGCTTCAAGTCATAAACTCAAAAAAAAAATCAATTCATAGTTTTTGGGGATCAATCTTTGTCCTTCCACAAAATATAACAAAACTGGTAGACAGGAGATGTAGAGAGTACCTATGGGGCGGGTCTGATGAAAAGAAGAAGGTGTCATTAGTCTCATGGAGTAAAGTGTGTCTGCCTAAGAAGCTTGGAGGGTTGAATATCAAATATTATAGCTTATGGAACCTTGCCTCTGTTGGGAAGTTGTTATGGCATTTGATTGTCACGAAGGACTCACTATGGGTCAAGTGGGTGCATGGTGTATATATGAAAGAAGGAGAGGATGTCTGGAACCACAAAGCTCATGTAGATAGCAGCTGGTACTGGAGGAAGATTCACGCAATGAAAGGAAAAATGCAAAGTTGGTATATGCAAGATAGGTACAAGCTGACTAAGGGAGGTGAATACTCAATCACAAGGAGCTGTATTGATCTTAGAGGACACCACAACAGTTTACATATTGCTGAATGTATTTGGAGTGCAGTGGCTCAACCTAAACATAGATTTATTCTCTGGTTAGCTGTCCAAGATAGATTGCTAACTAAGGAAAGGCTACTAAAGATGAACATCTTAGTGGAGGAAGCTAATTGTTGTTTATGTGATGCTCAGAAGCTGGAGAAAGCCAAACACTTGTTCAGTGAATGCCCATGGTTCATTGAGGTCAAGAGGAATGTTGAACAATGGACACGATTGCCGATACAATTGGGGGAGGTGAAGGAAGTAATGCTGAAAATTAAAAGGAAGAAATAGAAGCAGTTTCAGAAACAAGTGATAGCTGTGAGTTGGGGGGCAATGATCTACCATACTTGGAGAGCCCCGAACTGGAAAATTTTCAAAGGAGTACATATACAAACAACTGAGATACACACAAATTAAGAGGCGGATTTTACATAGAATAGACATACTTAGTTCATCTAAGAGAGCTAGTAGTAGTGTTTTTTTTTGTAAAAGTTGAAAGTGTAACAAGTTTTTGTGTTTTGTTGGAGGCTTGAGCCACAATTGTTGTGCTCAAGGGCTCTTTAGGTGTACGTTTTTGCTTTAGTAATGGTAATGTTTACATGGTTACCAAAAAAACAGACATAAAACATTATTGTCAGTGACGTTTTATAATTCGTTACATTGAGACATGTTTTACAACTAAAACGTGACTCACAGTAACGTTTCTCTGGAATGACTTCATTCTTGTACATGCCTCATTCATTATTCAAATTTCCACTATTAGAATGGATTTATATATATATATTTCTATTCTATTAAATAGAAAAGTGAAGTGGTAGGACGACCATGTAACATCTCGCACCTAGAAACGACTAGAAAGAGTTTAAAATCTGAAAATAATCATTTTTGGAAAGCATGTGGAAATCTGGATATTTTGTCCAAGTTAAGAAAGTGAGTTTTGACCATTTTCAAACGACAATAACTCCTATATCATGATGAGTTAGGAGTAGTTCGTGATATGGTTGGAAATTCCTTGGGAATATCTTTCCAACGCCGCCGAGTTCGCACGATTTCGACATCGTATGAGTGAAATATGCCTTTCGGAAGTTGGGTTGTTGGATTGAGGAAGGTCCCAATCCGGATTTAGGGAAGGGCAAAGTAGTCTTTTCTCCAATCAATTTCCTAATTCGTTTTTAGGGATTTATTGGGGTAAAAACATGACTTAGTCAGTTTGGAGAATTGAGAAATACGCTTAGGGTTTGGAGAAGAGAGAAAAGAAGAAAGAAAGGGAGAAAAGCCAAGATTTTGCCAGGAACGTCAAGCTTTTGGAGTGGAATTCGTCGGGGGCGATCCCTATTAAGGTATATGAGATCTTTTAGTGATGGGTTAGTTCACACACACACACCAACTTGTTTCAATTCAGCGATGTTGGGTTGATTACATGTTAAAAAGTGAAGTTCTTGAAGGACATCGTTAAGTTCTTGATGGGTTGTGTTGTTGAAGTTTCTTGTTGATTTGATTCGTGTTTCCGGGTGAATTTTCGAGTTAGATCTGTTGTAAGTTGAGAGTAATAATGACATTAAGTGTTTGGGGAAAGAACTAGGGAATATTGGAGGGTTTTAGAGATGAAAAACGAAGGAGAAAAGTCGGGGATTTCTGGGCAAGAGCTTGGGGAGCCGCGCTTGCCAGAGCGCCACAAAATTTCCTCTGAACTTTGGCCTCTGGCGCGTCGCGCCAGCCAGAGCGCCACAAGCAGTCCTCTGAAGTTTGAGGGCTAGTGCCCCGCGCCTCTAAGAGCGCCAGGGACGCCAGTTCTCCCCATTCGTTCCCCACGTTTTCGTACTTGTTCCTTAGCAATGTACCTATGTTTCTAAGTTGATTCCAATACTCTAAGGTACATCTAAACATCATGAAATCATCCATAAACATGAGATGACCTTGAATCCATAATTCAATTCAAGGAAAGTTAAGATCAAAGTCAAAGAAGTTAAAAGTAAAGTCTAGAAGTAAAGAAGCAAGTAAAAACAAAGTTTCTTAAAGTTTTTCAAGAGTCTTTATTAAACGTTTAAACTTCGTTTTAAGGCTCAAGTTTCAAGTAAAGTAAAGAGTAAAGAGTTGAGTTCATTCTCCAAAGTTATTAGGGAACTAAGTATTCCCAAAGAAGTTTATAAATGTTTTCACATTTGAGCAAGAAAGGAACTATGATTTCTAAAAAGAGCCTTTGGGCTAGTTTTCAGTAAAGGGAACATCGATTCCAAGAGAGCCTTTGGGCTAAACTTTGAGCAATTATCTCAAACTAAAGAAAGAGGTGTTTAAAACACATATGAGCTAAAGTATATTTTGGGAGTAGTATTGAGCACCGAATTGGGGACGCGAGTTCATATTAACTCAACTCTCCATAAGAACCATGTAGCCATCATGGGATTTAACGGATCATACTTTTTAGATGATCACGTAAGTTAAGCTAGTGGATCCACTAAGTTAAGTAAGGTCATATATCACGGCAAGGTATAGGATGGTCCTTGGGCAACGTGAGGTAAAACGGTGTATCATCACTAGGGCTCATAGTGGTGGTTGTCGGTTAAAGAATCTCCCATTAAAATTACATTACTTTTATATATAAGTAAAGTTGAGTTTGTTATTGCTTTATCTTTAACGAACTAAGTTGTCTACACTGTTTTAAAAGATTTATACATATTGTATGTGTCATATTGCTTTACATTGAGTTCAGTTATTCATGAGTTGAACAGAGCCAAGGTAAGTGCTCCTATGTACTCCTTTCAAGCTTAAAATGTTGTTTAGCATTCTAACTCACATACTCGTACATTCAATGTACTGATGCATGTTTACCTGCATCTTATTATGATGCAGACGCAGGTAATCAGTATCAGCATCCAGCGCGCCGTTGATCTAGTCGAGCACTCCAGAGTCCGTGGTGAGCCTCCTTGCATTTTGGAGGACTCTTTTATTCGCTTTCCTAGTTTTTCTTTATTAGGATATTGTGGGGTCTGTCCCAACATCCATCTCAGTATTATAGAGGCTTCATAGACAGTCAGACAGTAGTTGAGTCTCTCAATAATGTATTTACAGATATTTTATTTTGAGACATAAGTTGCCATTTTGGCCAGACTTTATCATTTAAGTTGTTTTATGAACTTATATTGTGTTGAGTTAAGTCTTCCGCTGAGTTAAGTAGCCAGGCCAAGGGTTCGCTTGGGGCCAGCAATGGTCTCTGAGTGTCAGTCCCGCCCAGGGTGTAGGCTCGCGGCGTGAAAAACTTGGTATTAGAACCCAGAGTTCAAGAGTCTTAGGGAGTCTATGAAGCTGTGTTTGTAGAGTTCTAGTTATCGGTGTGAAGCGCGCCACATCTATAATTAGGAGGCTACAACATTTTGGAAATTCTTCACTTCCTTCATATCCATATCGTGCGTTAGAGTTTATCTCTAAAAGTTTCCCCCTAATTCGTGCTTGTGCGTGTTTCAGATAACCATGCCTCCACGAAGAGCAGCATGAGGTCGTCCATCTAGGAGAAATGTTGAACCACAAGAGCAAAGAGTAGCTAATGCACCAAACGTACAACCTCAAGGCGAGGTCACTAATGTCGAATTCCGTAAGGCTATTCGGATGATTAGCCAAGCTGTGACTAATCAGGTCGGGCAGCCAAGAGGACCAACGCAAGATGAGGTTGACACTTCGAGGATTCGCTAATTCTTGAGAATGAATCCTCCAAGTTTCACTGGTTCGGTCACTACTGAGGATCCAGAAAATTTTGTTGAGGAACTGAAGAAGGTTTTTGAGGTGATGCATGTTGCTGACGCTGGAAAGGTTGAACTAGCTGCATATCAACTGAAGGATGTTGCTAGAACATGGTTCGATCAGTGGAAGGGGGTAGACCTGAGAATGCACCACCTGCTAGTTGGGCATGTTTCGAACAAGCCTTCTTGGGGCATTTTTTCCCCTAGAATTGAAGGGGGCTAAGGTACGAGAATTTCTTACACTGAAACAGGATTCCTTAAGTGTGCATGAGTATGGGTTGAAGTTCACCCAGCTGTCCCGCAATGCTCCTGAAATGGTTAAGGACACGAGGAGAAAAATGAGCTTGTTTGTTGCTGGTTTGGGTCGTTTATCGAGCAAAGAGGGCAGGGCAGCGATGCTGATAGGCGATATGGACATATCAAGGCTGATGGTTTATGTACAGCAGGTTGAAGAGGAGAAGTTGAGGGACAAGGAAGAGTATAGAAGCAAGAAAGCTAAGACTGGGAATGAGTCTGGGCAGCAGAAGGGCAGTGTGAATCGTTCGTCCTTTCAGAAGCAAAAAGGGACAGCACCATCATCTGCTAGTGCACTTGCACCCAAAAATAGATGTGACTATAATGGCCAGAATTTGCAGGACTTCAGGGCTAGATCAGCACAGTCCCGAGGTAGTGTGGCATAAAGAGGTAGTTTGACTCCTGCATGTGCTAGGTGTGGTAGAACCCACCCAAGTAAATGTTGTGATGGCCAAACAGGTTGTTTTAAGTGTGGACAAGAGGGTCATTTCATGAAGGAGTGCCCTAAGAACAGGAAAAGTAGTGGAAATCCGAGCAATAGAGCCCAATCTTCATCAGTTGCGCCACCAGACAGGGCGACACCTAGAGGAGCTACTTTTGGTATTGGCGGAGGAGCAAACCGCCTCTATGCAATCACCAGTCGCCATGAGCAAGAGAACTCTCCATATGTTGTCACTGGTATGATCAAAGTCTTTACTTTTGATGTTTATGCTTTGCTATACCCAGGAGCAAGTTTGTCTTTTGTAACTACTTATGCTGCAAATAAGTTTGAGATTCTTCCTGAGAAACTTTGTGAACCCTTCTGTGTTTCCACACCTGTTGGAGAGTCTATTCTAGCAGAAAGAGTCTATCGTGATTGTCTTGTTTCCATCAATCACAAAGACAACATGGCTGATCTAGTTGAGCTACACATGGTAGATTTTGATGTCATTCAAGGTATGGACTGGCTTCATGCCTGTTATGACTTCATAGATTACAGAACTCGAGTTGTCAAGTTTCAGATTCCTTAAGCCAGTCATAGATTGGAGTAGTAGTTCAGCAATGCCTAAGGGTCATTTTATTTGGTACCTTAAGGCAAGAAAGTTAGTTTCAAATGGTTGTATCTATCACTTAGTCCGAGTTAATGACTCAAGTGTTGAGGTACCTCCCATTCAGTCAGTTCCTATAGTAAGAGAGTTTCCAGAAGTTTTTCCTGATGATCTACTCGGAGTCCCTCCTGAGAGAGAGATAGACTTCAGCATAGACGTCATTCCAGATACTCGTCCTATCTCTATTCCGCCATACAGAATGGCACCAGCAGAGTTGAAAGAGTTGAAAGAGAAGTTGAAAGATTTGTTAGACAAGAGCTTCATTCGACCAAGTGTCTCACCTTGGGGTGCTCCGGTCTTGTTTGTGAGAAAGAAAGATGGTTCCCTTAGGATGTGTATAGATTACCGTCAATTAAATAAGGTTACCATCAAGAATAAGTATCCTCTTCCAAGGATAGATGATTTATTTGATCAACTTCAGGGTGCCACCTGTTTTTCGAAAATTGACCTCAGATCAGGCTACCATCAGTTGAAAGTTAGGGAATGCGACATTCCAAAGACAGCATTCAGGACTAGATATGGTCATTATGAGTTCTTGGTCATGTCCTTTGGTTTGACCAATGCACCAGCAACGTTCATGGATCTTATGAACATAGTCTTCAAACCTTATTTAGATATGTTTGTTATCGTCTTCATTGATGATATACTAATCTAATCAAGGAATGAAGAAGATCATGCTAGTCATCTCAGAATAGTTCTTCAAACCTTGAAGGATAGAGAGTTGTATGCCAAGCTCTCCAAGTGTGAATTTTGGCTTGAGTCTGTGGAATTTCTGGGCCATATTATTTTCGGTAATGGTATTAGAGTTGATACTCAGAAAATTGAGGCAGTACAGAATTGGCCTAGACCCACATCTCCAACTGATATTAGGAGTTTCTTGGGCTTGGTTGGCTATTATAGGAAATTTGTTGAGGGTTTCTCGTCCATTTCGTCTCCTTTGACGAAGTTGACTCAGAAAACAACGAAGTTTCAATGGTCTGAAGCTTGTGAGAAAAGCTTTCTAGAATTGAAGAAGAGATTGACTAGTTCCCCAGTTTTGACCTTACCAGATGGTACTCAAGGTTTTGTGGTGTATTGTGATGCATCCAAGGTTGGTTTGGGTTGTGTGTTAATGCAGAATGGAAAGGTGATAGCTTATGCCTCCAGACAGTTGAAGGTCCATAAGAAGAATTATCCGACCCATGACTTAGAGTTGGCCGTTGTAGTCTTCGCCTTGATGATTTGGCGACACTACTTGTATGGTGTTCATGTTGATATATTCATTGATCACAAGAGCTTGCATTATGTGTTCACTCAGAAATACCTCAATCTCAGACAGAGGAGGTGGTTGGAATTACTCAAGGATTATGACATGAGTATTCTTTACCACCCAGGTAAGGCTAATGTTGTTGTTGATGCTTTAAGTAGGTTATCTATGGGTAGTACCACCCATTTTGAGGAAGAAAAGAGGGAGTTAGCCAAAGATGTGCACAGACTTGCACGTCTGGGAGTCAGACTTATGGATTCCACAGAAGGAGGAATAGTGGTGACGAACGGGGCTGAATCATCACTAGTATAAGAAGTTAAAGAGAAACAAGATCAAGATCTTATTTTTCTTGAATTGAAGGCAAATGTTCAAAAGCAAAAAGTATTAGCTTTTGAACAAGGGGGAGATTGTGTATTGAGATATCAAGGTAGAATGTGTGTACCTATGGTGGATGGACTCCAAGAGAGAATCATGGAGGAAGCTCATAGCTCCATATATTCCATTCATCCGGGCATCACAAAGATGTATCGTGACTTGAGAGAGGTTTATTGGTGGAATGGCATGAAGAAGGACATTGTTGAATTTGTCGTTAAGTGTCCAAATTGCCAACAAGTGAAAGTTGAGCACCAAAGGCCTGGTGGTTTGGCGCAGAATATAGAACTTCCAGAATGGAAGTGGGAGATGATTAATATGGATTTCATCACAGGTTTGCCAAGGTCTCGCAGACTACATGATTCTATTTGGGTGATTATCGACAGAATGACAAAATCAGCCCACTATTTGCCGGTAAAGACTACCCATTCAGCTGAAGATTATGCTAAGATATATATTCAAGAAATGGTAAGACTCTATGGACTTCCGGTCTCCATTATCTCAGATAGAGGTGCACAATCTGCTGCTCAGTTCTGGAAATCTTTCCAGAAAGGTTTGGGTTAGAAGGTGAATTTAAGTACTACCTTTCATCCTTAGACAGATGGGCAAGCAGGATATGTTGAGGGATTGTGTGATTGATTTCAAAGGAAATTGGGATGATGACCTACCTCTCATTGAGTTTGCTTACAACAACAGTTACCATGCTAGCATCCAAATGGCTCCATATGAAGCTCTTTATGGGGAGAAGATTCAGATCTCCTATTGGATGGTTCAAAGTTGGTGCAGCAGGGTTGATAGGACCAGATTTAGTTCATCAAGCTATGGAGAAGGTGAAAATAATCCAATCGAGATTGAAAACAGCACAGAATCATCAGAAATCCTACACTGATGTTAGGAGAAGGGCGTTAGAGTTCGAAGTAGATGATTGGGTATATTTGAAAGTTTCACCCATGAAGGGTGTTATGAAGTTTGGTAAGAAGGGGAAGCTTAGTCCCCTGTATATTGGACCTTGCATAGCCAAGAGGATTGGCAATGTAGCTTATGAGTTGGAGCTACCACAGGAATTAGCAGGGGTTCATCCGGTATTTCACATCTCCATGTTGAAGAAGTGCATGGGCGATCCTTCATTGATCATATCAACTGAAAATATTGAGATCAAAGATAGCTTATCTTATGAGGAGGTTTCGGTTCAGATTCTAGATCGCCAAGTTCGCAAGTTGAGGACTAAGGAAGTAGCATATGTCAAAGTCCTTTGGAGGAACCAATTTATTGAGGAAGCTACTTGGGAAGCTGAAGAGGATATGAAGAAGATATATCCACATCTCTTTGAATCCGGAGAAAATGCAGATCAAGGTACTAATTCTCTTCTTAGTACTATCTAAATTATGAGTAAGCATGTTGTTACTTGCTTTTGCTTGTTGAGTGTTGAACTTGATGTTGCTACCCTTAGCTTAGTGAAATAAAGCTCATTCGAGGACGAATGTTCCCAAAGGGGAGATATTGTAACATCTCGCACCTAGAAACGACTAGAAAGAGTTTAAAATCTGAAAATAATCATTTTTGGAAAGCATGTGAAAATCTGGAAAATTGTCTAAGTTAAGAAAGTAATTTTTGGCCATTTTAAAACAAAAATAACTCCTAGATCAAAATGATTTAGAAGTAGTTCTTGATATTTTTGGAAAGCCCATTGGAAGATCTTTCCAATGCCGCTGAGTTCGCACGATTTCGACATCGTATGAGTGAGATATGCCTTTCGGAAGTTGGGTTGTTGGATTGAGGAAGGTCTCAATCCGGATTTAGGGAAGGGCAAAGTAGTCTTTTCTCTAATCAAATTCCTAATTCGTTTTTAGGGATTTATTGGGGTAAAAACATGACTTAGTCAGTTTGGAGAATTGAGAAATACGCTTAGGGCTTGGAGAAGAGAGAAAAGAAGAAAGAAAGGGAGAAAAACCAAGATTTCGCCAAGAACGTCAAGCTTTGGGAGTGGAATTCGTCGGTGGAGATCCCTACTAAGGAATGTGAGATCTTTTAGTGACGGGTTAGTTCACCCACACACCAATTTGTTTCAATTCAGCGATTTTGGGTTGATTACATGTTAAAAAGTGAAGTCCTTGAAGGACATCGTTAAGTTCTTGATGGGTTGTGTTGTTGAAGTTTCTTGTTGATTTGATTCGTGTTTCCAGGTGGATTTTTAAGTTAGATCTGTTGTAAGTTGAGAGTACTAATGACCTTAAGTGTTTGGGGAAAGAACTAGGGAAGATTGGAGGATTTTAGAGATGAAAAACGAAGGAGAAAAGTCGGGGATTTTGGGCAAGGGCTTGGGGAGCCGCGCTTGCCAGAGCGCCACAAAATTTCCTCTGAACTTTGGCCTCTGGCGCGTCGCACCAGCCAGAGCGCCACAAGCAGCCCTCTGAAGTTTGAGGGCTGGTG
Source organism: Solanum chiquidenum (assembly GCA_029582725.1). Taxonomy (NCBI): domain Eukaryota; kingdom Viridiplantae; phylum Streptophyta; class Magnoliopsida; order Solanales; family Solanaceae; genus Solanum; species Solanum chiquidenum. Next base: position 3,523 of record JAJOOS010004213.1, on the reverse strand, counting down.
CCCCGCGCCTCTAAGAGAGCCAGGGACGCCAGTTCTCCTCATTTGTTCCCCACGTTTTCGTACTTGTTCCTTAGCAATGTACCTATGTTTCTAAGTTGATTCCAACACTCTAAGGTACATCTAAACATCATGAAATCAACCATGAACATGAGATCATGACCTTGAATCCATAATCCAACTCAAGGAAAGTTAAGATCAAAGTCAAAGAAATTAAAAGTAAAGTCTAGAAGTTAAGAAGCAAGTAAAATCAAAGTTTCTTAAAGATTTTCAAAAGTATTTATTAAACATTTAAACTTCGTTTTAAGGCTCAAGTTTCAAGTAAAGTAAAGAGTAAAGAGTTGAGTTCATTTCTCAAAATTTATTAGGGAACTAAGTATTCCCAAAGAAGTTTATAAATGTTTTTACATTTGAGCAAGAAATGAACTATGATTTCCAAAAAGAGCCTTTGGGCTAGTTTTCAGTAAAGGGAACATCGATTCCAAGAGAGCCTTTAGGCTAAACTTTGAGCAATTATCTCAAACTAAAGAAAGAGGTGTTTAAAACACATATGAGCTAAAGTATATTTTGGGAGTAGTATTGAGCACCGAATTGGGGACGCGGGTTCATATTAACTCAACTCTCCATAAGAACCATGTAGCCATCATGGGATTTAACGGATCATACTTTTTAGATGATCATGTAAGTTAAGCTAGTGGATCCACTAAGTTAAGTAAGGTCCTATATCACAGCAAGGTATAGGATGGTCCTTGGGCAATGTGAGGTAAAACGTTGTATCATCACTAGGGCTCATGGTGGTGGTTGTTGGTTAAAGAATCTCCCACTAAAGTTACATTACTTTTATATATAAGTAAAGTTGAGTTTGTTATTGCTTTATCTTTAACGAACTAAGTTGTCTACACTGTATTGAAGTCAACCCTGCATTTATCACGCAACCTCGGTGCTGGCGGGTTCTGTACTCTCTATACATCTCCGATAAGTTTTCCACCATGAACCTGGGCTTGCACATTAACAACCCCGAGAGGCTGCAATTGTACTCCATCATCTAGATTCTCTCTGATTGGATTGATTTGGACCCCTTTATTATTCATTTTTCGCAAAGTTTTGCTCAACTCTGGATCGTAGGGGGTCAGTGGGTCGCCTCGACTCCGTGTACTTGCCATACACTAGAGTAGAAACCTGTAGAAAACAAAAATAAAAGAAAACGTAAAATCAAAAAAATACTTGACTAAAGTTCAATAATGTAGTTAAACTTAATCTAAAAGTTGTATTTTCCGGCAGCGGCGCCAAAATTTGATACGCTTAAATTACACTTCCCTAAAGAAGTATAAGCGGTCATCGTCAAATAAAGAACCCAACTTGTAGGTTGGGGTCGATCCCAGGAGGAATATGGTTCAGACTTAAACTTAACTCACTATTATATCCGTTTAGTCAAACTATTTCAAAACAAGTAATTAAAAAGGGGGGTTTGTGTAAGCAAATAACCGATTGTTGATCAAGTAACAAGTGAGAAGGATTCAAACTTTTGTTTATCAATATGAGAAAGAAACTAGGGTGTAAGTGTTCCCCATAAGCTCTTAACGCGGTAATCCTAATAATAATAATTATTTCCTAGTGTTTTACATGCAAAGTTGGTAAGACAGGTATCCCTAGGTGATTGGTCTTCGAAATAGGAAATTTCACTACGCACCTTGGTCCGGCAACGAGTGTATATTTTACTAACCTTTACATGTACCTCAGATTAGACATCACATTAATGTATGGCTTAGTTTTCACCCTCGCACCAATTGACATTAGACTATTAGATAGCATCTAGTAAATATATGTTGTTAATTCTTTTCTCATTAACTACCTACTTGGTCCGGCAAGTAGCAACGAGGCGAGTTTTAACGTTGGCCCCCGTTAAAAAGACTTCTAAGCGAAAGAATTAACAATACATACATAAACACTATTCAATAATTACTTAATTATTATTCATACTTTGTTAATTGCTCATGATTCCTACAACTGTTGTAACACCCCAGATTCGTGAAGGAAAAATTTGCAGAATTTTCAGATCTGGCAGGTGCCTAATCCGCATCAGGAGTTGGACAGCTTTTAAGTCAAGGGTATTTTTGTCTTTTCCCACTCTTCTTTTAAGTCCTAAATTAAAAGGGTTTTAGTTAGTCATTTAAAATCCTAGAAACCTAACTAGAACTTACATAAGTCATTTAATTAACGAAAACAAAAGAAAAGAAGAGAGTAGAGAGAGGGGCGGCCGAAACCCTAGCAAAACCCTAGCCGCCGCCGGAGAACGCTAGAGAGTCGCTGGAAAGGTCAAGTCCAGCCCTTGATAGTTTTTCATGGAGATTTCCTCACTAGGTATGTTGGATTTCATTAATGGGTCCCTTTCGCCCGTTAGATCCCTAGAATTCAGACGATTCTTGATTCCATGCTATGAACGAAATTAGGGTTCTTCAACGTTTCTTGATTATTGGGTTCTTAGTTGTTAGAATGATCCAAATCAGATTAGTATGTTAATATTCAGTTTATTGCATGAATTCCAGAACCCTAGCTATGTATTTCTTTAGTTCTTGAATTACACATGCTAGGTCAGATATTTCAATTGTTTAGTTATACATGCCTCAGATATTAATGCATCAATATTAGTTTAATTGTTGCATTCTCAGTTTGCATGTTCAGTTAAGGCTATCCAGCAACTTACAGAAAATTCAGTCATAATGTGTTATTTACTTAATCCATTGGGAGTAGCATAATACCGAGTTGGACTAGGGTTCAGCGTACCCAAATAGTCCCAGAACTACTAGCCACGTAGGTTGTAAGTCCCCTCTGTGGGCATCATTTCAGTGATCACGCCAGCATACCTCTATACCTCTAGCAGGGTATATTGGGTCCTCTCGATGGGGCGTATACATCGGACTCCACATTTAGCTCATGTGGTTTTATTATCGGTTATTAGTAGCTCCCACAGTTTAGTCAGATCATATTGCATTGACCATTTATAAGTATATCCAGTATTCAGTTTCAGCATGTATAAATTGGTCACTGCATTCAATTATCTCAGCATTCAACATCTATATCATGTTCAGATTATATCATTGATTATTTGCTTTGTTCAAGTTATATGTTATTTTAGTTGTATTCTATCCTGCATGCTCAGTACCTTTCAAGTACTGACGCATACTCTGCGCTACATCTTCTCGTGATGTAGGTTCAGGTTCTCAGCATTTAGATCACTCTTCGATCGGTTCCCGGTTTTCAGTTCAGCAGCATCAGTGGTGAGTCCTCATTCTTCGAGGACTAGTGACATGTTTATCTTTATCGCTTTTAGTCTGTAGTTTCAGTTTTCCTAGATCTAGTTGGGGAATGTCCCAACATTTCTAGTTAGTTTAGAGGCTTATTTCAGACATAGTTAGATTCAGCTTAGTATTGAGTTAATATTTTCTTTGTATTAAACTCATCAGTTTTCATTCATTTCAGATTTAGTATATGGGTATTCCCCATCATTTTAGATTTATTTATGATT
>JAJOOS010004212.1:0-56929 GCA_029582725.1 Solanum chiquidenum | reverse complement strand
TAACATGAAAATGTGGCCTGAATCCAACAATCCTTCTATTGAACCTCCTGAAGTAAAACCTATGCCAGGAAGACCTGGAAGATGCAGGAGAAAACAAATGGATGAGCCAAGAAAAAAATATGGCAGGTTGTCAAAGAAAGGGGTGAAGATGACTTGTTCAAGATGTCATCAATTGGGTCACAACAAATCTGCATGTAAATCAGTGGTAATTGTTACTTTATGTTCAATTTTCAGTTTTCGAAATTACTTTGCATTCATCTTTTTGGATTTATTTGAACGCAGTTGATTGTGTTCTTTTTTATTAGACTGAAGCTACTTCTTGTCAATCAAGTCGACCAGCTCAACCAATGGCAGCACCTCCAAATAGAGCTTCTCAGAATATGAATCCACCTTCAATGTGTACTGACACATCTGCTGTGAAAAGAAGTAGCCAAAGTCAATCTACTGGAAGAGGAAGAGGAAGAGGATGAGGAAGAGGAAGAGGAAGGGGAAGGGGAAGAGGATATTTTGCAACAAATGCTACTGGAAGAGGAAGGGGAAGAGACAATGATCAACCAACAAATAATGGAAGCACTCAACCAACAACAAGAACTAAAAAGCCAAAGCAATCCACTGGTTTTGGAATTTACACAGATATTCAAAGTGGAAGAACAGTCTTGAATGTAAGTTATCGAGAGAATCTTTATTCAATTAATACAATAGTCATTAAAATTCTTTTGCTTAAAAGTTGTAAATGAAATTCTTAATTTATACTAATTAAAGTGAGTGATTTGCCACTTTACAGCCTGGTATAACTACATCTGAGAGAGTGATATCACCTGGAACTTTTAAAGATGCATCACCAACAAATATAGAACTTGGATTTAAACCTTATGGTCTCAAATGGAAAGGCAAAAATGCATGGTCAACTTCCCAGCTTCAACAGTTGAGAACAAGAAGGAACTTGGAGTCTTCTACTCAACCAAGCCCATCTTCATTATTTCAAGGAATAAGTAAGAAAATAAAATAAAATAGATAGAAAATAAGAAAGAAGAAGAGATAGAGGAAATAAATAGGTAAAATGCCAAATATTAAGGCTAATGGGATCATCACGCGCCTGTTAAAGGTGAGATGACAACCATATGCAGTCATCATTTTGTGTTAAAATGGAACAAAAAAAATGGAGTTGAAGGGTTAAAATGGAACAAGATTGAGTTGAAGTGTTAAAATGAAATTTAAGGGCAAGTTTAAGGGGTTGTACATGTGTTTGGCCTTTTTTAAAAGAGTAATCTAATTTATGACTCATGACCTTTAAAGCTTGTAATTAACACAAAATAGTACAAGTAATGATTTATATATTTCTTTATTCTTAACCCTTTTTTAGAGTGCCAGTTTAGCTGCTGACCATTAAAATAAAGCAAACTCCAGTCCAGCTCATATGTGATTTTTTGAGTTTCAAATATTCTTTTAAGCTTTGTCATTGAAGCCAGGTGTATCAAAATCTCTCTTGTCATTTTAAGTTTGGTACGGAGACGAGACGGATAGAAAAAATTATTTCATAGATCGAGATATTATTTTAAGAAATGTGTTATTTCATCATACGTATATGAGATGATTTATTAATTTGCCAAACAGCCCCTTTAACTTGTCCACATTTTTCATTTTGACACTTTATCTTAGCCTTGTTTCATTTTAACCCTTAAACTCCATTTTTTATGTACCATTTTAACACGAAATACTATTTTTATGATTTATTTATTTTTATATATATATTCTTCAATTGCAACTTCTTATTTTAATCGACATGTGTCAGTTAATTTTAGTTAAAAAATTAAAAATTAACAAATAATAATTCTTTTTAAAAAATAATAATTTCTTTTTAAGAGTGTTATGTATTTTTGTGTGAAAAATAACCGACGAAATTGTGTTGGTTTTCTTTCTTTAAAATCACCGGCAACCTAACAAAGTCAGTCGAGTTTTAACATTGTTTAGTAGTGTTATTAGCAATGAACAAGAGTCTTTTTTTAGTAGTGTTATTAACAAAGTCAATTGAGTCTTTTTGAAGATGGGTTTTTTTATTCGTATTGATTTATATTAAAAATTAAAAGTGAGTATTTGCGTTAAATTTAGATAGCCTAGATGATAAGAAAAAATAAATAGATAGTGTTATTTAATTTAATTGAATGTTTAAGAAAGAAAATCAAATAACTTTCGTCAATTTATTTTCATGCAAAAATACAGAGAAATATCAAAAAATAATATTATTGTTTGAAAATTTTTATGTTTGTTCGTGAATGTTTAATTTTTTTAATTAACAGGCACACGTCTATTTTTAAAAAAATAAGAAATTGCAATTGAAGAACATAAATAAAAACAAATCATAAAAATTAATATAAGTGTTTAAATGGTATAGAAAAAATGGAGTTTAAGGGTTAAAATGAAATAAGGCTAAGTTGAAGTGCTAAAATAAAAAATAAGGGAAGTTTGAGGAGCTGTATATGTGTTTGGCCTTATTAATTATTATAGGATACATGATGGAATAGAAATGTTAGGAAAAACAATTATTAATATCTCAAAAAATATGCATTTACATTAAACAATTATTTGGTCAACAACATTATCTTCTCCTTGAATGAGTTGTCTTCAAATTGCCCAAATAAATTGTCATTATTAACATTTACTCCTAATTCTTGATTCCTTATTTGAAAGTTGGTAAACATCATTATTTTTGGACTATAAATATGTCACATCTTATCCTCTTATTGGATGCATTGGACAATAGAGAGAATAATATTCTTTATTCTTCCTTTTCAGATTTTGTGCTCCTAATTTTATGCTTGAAGAGTCTATTGAATTTCGAAGAATACATTTTAACGGTGAAATATTCTTAATTAGGACGGTGCCATAGGCACATCTCGAGCTTCAAGAATTTCCATGATTAACTTTTTTCTAACAATCTTGAAGATATTTGTTTTTAATTTGTTATTATGATTCACGGAAAAATCAACTCAATATGCATATGGATGAAGATGCTTGTTACTATGTTGGAATTGAAAGTTCTCCAATAGTGCTTGTCCTATCATTACAGATAGGTATTTATTTTGTACGTACAATATCCATTTTCAATGTAAATTGAGGTCATGTCATAAGTTATGTGTTGATATACTAACATTTCTATTATTTTAATATTGAAAAATATGATTATATTACATTTAATGTCAATAATTAAACCTTCGAGAAAAGAGTTGAGAAAGTTGATAATTCTACTAGTTAAGCCAAAATCTAATTTGGATAAAACATGTGATATTATTGTTGTGGTTAGTTTTCAAGTGAATATTATGGCCAATGTGAATGACCGACTGATAGACTTTATGGTACTAGGCATATTTGTGTGAAAACAATATTTTTGTGACTTACAACCAAGTCAATGGAGGAAGCTTTATTTATCTTGATGATTGAAAAACTACTTAAATTCTCGGAAGAAGAAGAGTTCTTCTCAAACTCATCTGTGTAAAAATATTGAATTTAACTGAGGTCCATGTTTTTAATAATTGAATCAATTTAGTTGACGTGAAATTATTAGAAATTATTGGAGAAAATATTTCTTTTGAGAATATTATGAGTATTTTTATTTATTTATTTATTTATTGTTGGCAAAAGCTTTACAATAATCATGATTTAGGTTGTGTTAAATATTTTTAGTCATGAATGAAAATGCTTGTAACTTGCTTGCTTGATTTCTTTGTTTTTTGACATGCTAAATTAGTTTATTTTATATGATAAGAATTTAATCTATGATAATGATGTGCATTGTTTGTTTATTAGCTCTTGCGCATCCAATATTTTTTTAGAAAAGCTATTTTATTTGCTTGCAAGATATATTAGAGTACCTTATTTATAAGAAAATTGAATCAATTTCTTATGATTTGTAAAATAATTATTTCTGTTATATTGAAATAGTTAAAAGTGTGGGATGACTTGATAAGGTTGTATTACTTGATTTTAAATGAAGAAAAAAAAGAAGAGAAAGGTAAAATATTTTTATTGTATGTTTATGCTAATTATAAGTGTTGTATATTGATTTTACGTTTGTTAATAGTAATGTGATTAATTGGGGCAACATTATAGTGAAGAAAAATAAATTTGAGAATATTTTTTCGTTGAAAAGGCATAATATCTTAGGTGGTTTTGTTATTCAAGATGAATTTTGAAAATGAGAATTTGAGGAGAAGAAAATAACAATGATAGAGAAGTATTTTGGTGAAATTTTTTATAGTTATCTTGTTATTAGTGATTCTTAATATATTATGTTGTTATTGTTGGGATATATATACTATTAATCAAGAAATTTATATTATGAACTAAGTGTTTAGATATAATATTTATTATAGAAAATTTTCTTATTGAATTTTAGTAAAAGATTTAATAGATCATATATTTGTTTATGTGTCTGTTTACTTACATGGTAGATGATTAATTGTATAGAGTTTTAGCTTATACACATAGGATTAAATCATCAGTTCTTATAAGTATAAAGTTATTTGATAACAATTTAAGATGAAAATTGGACAAGTCATTAGTATGATTGTAGCACAAGATTAAATATAATTTATCTTGATTATGAAAACGGTGTAGTTCCAACTTCTTATATTAGTGCATTTTGTATGTATTGAATGGGATCGAGTAGAGTAGATGTTGTAGACTAACTGACAAAAACTGTCACGCCGAGCCTACACCCTCGATGTGGCAGGCACTAGAGAACCATTGTTGGTCCCAAGCAAACCCTTGATCTGGCTCACTACTTAGCGAAAGACTTGCTCAAACAAAATAGGAACTTCAATTGCATAATTAAAGTTTAAGTCTAAATCAGAAGTCAACTCAAATGAACATCTGAAAATATATATTAAGTTACAATCAACTGTCTTAATTAAGATCTCAAAACATCTCAACAAGAAGGGGAAATAATAAGAGACTCATCAACATCTAACTATCTATGAAGCCTCTAGTACTATAATAGATGTCGAAACAAAACTCCCGACAACTTAACAAAAGCAAGAAATAAGTATGAAGCCATCCGAAAAGTAAGGAGGCTCACCGAAGCTAGTTGGAGTGCAAATGGTATCAACGAAGCGTCTGCTGATAACCTTGAACACCTGTATCTGCATCATAATAAGACGCAAGTCGAATGACATCAATACATGAAATGTACGAGCATGCAAGGGGAGCTGAAAACATAAGAAATTGAATTGATCAGACAGACAGAGTACTCACCTCAACTCAACTCAACACAAAGCAATAACGAAAGATAAAATGTATAAGCTTCATCATAAACAAATACTAACTCAAGTATGTATATGAAAATACAATAGTTTACTCTTTACTCTTATTTGGGAGATTCTCTAACCAACAACCATCTGTCACGATCCAGACCGTCGTGATTAGCACCCACACTAACCCTCCGGTGGGAGAACCACTACTACAATCCAAACCCAACAACTAAATCAAAACTAAAATATTTAAGTTATGGAAGCAAGTTAAATACTAAGGAAACAGAATAGAGTTCCCATAAACTCTAAACAAAAGTCTACCAACAAAACTAACATTGCGGAAGTAATACCTAGAACCTGAAAGTCAATGTACCAAAACATCTAACAATGAACCAAAAGTCTAAACAAGAAGGGTTACAACCTCAAACTAACGAACTAATAACTAACTAGAAAGTCTAAGTACAAAATGTGGACATAGACAGAAAGAGAACTCATGTCAGCCTGGAAAAACTGGCTCACCCTTAAATTCGATCGACGATCAGTGATCTTCTAAGCAAGGTCTGTCAATATCCGCCTAAAGATGCCCTGTACTCAACAAAGAAAGAGCAAGTGCAGTATCAGTACACAACCACATTGTACGCGGCTATCCCACTAAGTGCAACATACATAAGCCATCACAACAATATAATCACATGCATATATTGAACAGATACAATATTATCAACATTTACGAATAAGATACAGATTCACATTTCTCAAGATGCACAATTATATCAATTCATTGGTCCTCTCATGGAACCCAAACCCAAACAGTTACTATACCAGAATGTGGTACCTGATCCAATATTTATGCCGGAACGTGGCAACCGATCCAAGTTAGTGTGTCGAAACGCAATATCTGATCCATTCAACAAACCACAATCACAATCAGAAGTATATTCTCAAGATCATACAATTAAGTCATGATTCATGACATTCATCATTCATCTATCTCATTTACAACAAGTGTGATCAATAATGCAACATTCGCATACATACATGTATCATAATGAAGAAAGAACAAACATACATCACACAATCATAGAATCACAACCATCACCTACCTCGAAATATGCTTGAAACCCTAAGAAACTTGATTTCTCCATTTCCGAATTCGTTCCGCTTGTTCTTGATAAACAAACAATCAATATAATTCGGGAATTAATAAACAATCACTAGTTACCCGGATTACTAACAATCCTATGAACCCTAGATCAAACCCATGATCCCAATCTCCCAATTAGGGTTGTTTCCATCATAAATTCCAAATCAAAACCCTCCCCCATCAATAATTACCTATTAGATTACGTTCTACGAATCGAAAAACGGATTTGGGGAGTTAAAATCTTACATTTAGCCTCAAGAATGGTGGAAAACTGTCAAGAAAAGACCTGGGTTCGTTCCTTAGCTCTCAAATTCAAAAACTGCAGAATAAAATGTTTTTGGAATTTATTTACAACTTTAAGTCGCGTCTGCCCCGCCACAACAGCACCCACCCCGCTACAGCGGCCCCGCCCTGGCGACAGAATTCCCGCCTCAACGGCTTGCACAGAAATAGTGAGCAATTTTTTTAAGAATTTCAAACCCCATTTCACAACACCCCTTCAACCAACGACCCTCAAACACTATCCGTTCACGCTATGATCAATTCCTGGAGTTCTACTCGCCCGAATTCAATTCCGTAAAGTCGTACGGGTTCCTTAACGACTTAACTATCTACTCATGAAATCAAATTCATAATTAGATCACCCAATTATTACCATATTTCCCTAGACATTAATGACTCCGATTTCATTCAAATATGGACTAGGTTGGAAAATTCCAAGATATTACGGAAAAAAAATTTGGCCCAAATTTTTTCCCCGTCAGCTTTTCTATAATGACGGAACCTGATCGTTACAATAGATACCAGTTTACCCATCACTCGTCCCCGAGTGACAAACTTAGGAAAAATAGGCTAGGGAAAAAATGGAGTAGTACCTGAATCAACGAACAATTGGGGATACTTGTCTCGCATGTCTTTCTCAGTTTCCCAAGTAGCTTCCTCAACTGGACGATGCTTTTGTTGAACTTTCACGAACTTAATCTCTTTGGTCCTCAGCTTTCGGACATCACGATCAAGAATTGCAATCGGTTCCTTCTCATATTGGAGGTCTTTGTCTAACACAATTGAGTCCCACTTAATGATGTAATCCCCGTCACCATGATATCTCTTCAACATGGACACATGAAATACCGGATGAACTCTCGATAGGTTAGGAGGTAAAGCCAATCTATACGCTACATGCCCTATACATTCAAGAACCTCAAAGGGACCAATGTATCGCAGACTTAGCTTACCTTTCTTGCCAAATCTCATCACCCCTTTCATGGGTGATTCCTTAAGAAGAACATTCTCACCGGTTTGAAATGACATGTCTCTTACCTTATGATCTGCATACTTCTTTTGCCTACTCTGGGTTGCTAAGAGCTTAGCTTGAATACTCCTCATTTTATCTTGAACATCCTTCACTAAATCAACCCCCAATGGTTTCACATCTCCAGCCTCGAACCATCCTAGGGGTGATCTACATCCCCTCCCATATAATGCCTCAAAAGGTGCCTTATTAATGCTGGAGTGATAATTGTTATTATAAGAAAATTCACACAAACGTAAGAACTTATCCCAATGTCCTCCAAAATCAATCACACATGCCCTCAACATGTCCTCTAACACTTGAATAGTCCTCTTCGATTGCCCGTCCATCTGTGGATGGAAAGCGGTACTAAAAGTGAGTTGTGTGCCCAATTCATCATAATTTCCTCCAAAACTTGGAAGTAAATTGTGTAGCACGATCTGAGATGATAAAAAAGGGCACCCCATGCAATCTCACAATCTCTTTCACATACACCTTAGCCAATTGTTCAGCATTATAATCTATTCTTACAGAAATAAAATAGGATGACTTAGTCAATCTATCAACCACTGCCCAAATAGAATCAAACTTCCCCAAAGTCTTGGGAAGTCCAACCACAAAACCCATGGTTATCCTCTCACACTCCATTCCGGAATTGACATTCTTTGAAGCAAACCTGCAGGCCTTTGGTGTTCATACTTCACTTGTTGCCAATTTGACATTTAGCCACAAACTCTGCTATATCCTTCTTCATTCTCGGCCACCAATAAATTCACTTCAAATCTCGGTACATCTTCGTCACACCCGCATGAAGAAAATATCGCGAACCATGACATTCTGCCAATAATTTCTGAATCAAGTCATCTACTCTAGGAACACAGATTCTTCATTTAAAATTGAGCACACCTTCCGCATCAAGAGTGGTATCTTGTGCCTTACTGATCGCGGTCTTCTTCTTAAGTTCATTCAAATTTTCATCCTCAAATTGTTTGGCCTTGATCTCCTCAATGAATGTGGCCCTCACTTCAATGCTAGCTAACACCCCACCTCTTTCAGAGATGCCCAACTGCATGAATTTAGACTCGAAGGTCTGAATTTCTTTAGCCAAAGGTCGTTTGGTTACACTCAAGCAAGCTAAACTATCCATACTCACCACTTTTCAACTCAAAGCCTCTGCCACTACATTAGCCTTGCCCGGATGGTATTGAATGGTGACATCATAATCCTCGAGTAGTTTCCTCCACCTCTGTTGTCTCAGACTCAGATCCTTTTGAGTGAACACATGTTGTAAGCTACGATGATCAGTAAACACCTCACACTTAACACCATAGAGGTAATGCCGCCAGATCTTAAGAGCAAACACTACCGCTACCAACTCCAAATCATGTGTTGGGTAATTCCTCTCATGCCCCTTCAATTGATGCGAAGCATAGGCTATAACATTCTTATCCTGCATCAACACAACACCCAAACCAGAATATGAAGCATCACAATAAACAATAAAATCCTTACCTTCCACCGGTAGTGCTAAGATATGTGTTGTGGTCAAAAGAGTCTTGAGCTTTTGAAAGTTATCCTCACATTTTTCAGTCCATTCAAATGGTATCTCCTTTTTGGTCAAATTTGTCAAGTGAGTGGCAATAGAAGCAAAGTTCTTCACAAATCGACGATAGTAGCTAGCGAACCCCACAAAACTCTTAACTTTCGTCACAGAGTTGGGTCGAACCCAATTCTTAACCGCCTCAATCTTTTGGGGATCTACCATTACCCATTCTTTTGAAACTACATGCCCCAAAAATGCAACCGAAGTCAACCAAAATTCACACTTCGCATATAACTTTTGTTTCACAAGAACACCCATAACAATATGAAGATGATCGGCATGTTCTTCCTCATTTTTCGAATAGACCAAGATATCATCAATAAAGACTATGACGAATGAATCAAGAAATTGCTTGAACGCCCCATTCATTAAACTCATAAAAGCTGCAGGCGCATTAGTCAAACCAAAGGACATAACTAGAAACTTGTAGTGTCCATAGCGGGTTCTAAACACCGTCTTTGGCACATCCTCAGGCCTAATTTTCAATTGATGGTAGCCAGACCTTAGATCAATCTTGGAGAAAACTTATGCACGTTGCAATTGGTCAAAAAGATCATTTAATTGAGGCAAAAGATACTTGTTTCGAATAGTGACCATATTTAATTGTCGGTACTCTATACACATCCTCATACTACCATTTTTTTTCTTAACAAACAAAACTGGAGCACCCCATAGGGAAGCACTAGGACGAATAAATCTCTTATCAAGAAGCTCTTGGATTTGAGCCTTAAGCTCTCTTAATTCTGTCGGAGCCATGCGATATGAAGGGATATAAATGAGGCGGGTACCAGGTTCTAAATCAATGCAGAAGTCTATATCTCTAATCAGAGGCATACCAGGCAAGTCATTAGGAAACACTTCTCTAAATTCTGACACCACAGGAATAGACTCAATAGATGGAGTCTCAACCAGAACATCCCTAATTTGAGCCAAATAAGCTAAACAACCCTGCCCTGCCAGTTTTCTAGCCCGAATGAAGGATATGATCTTAGCTTGCTTAGGCTTGTACACTCCTTCCCACTCTAACTTTTCCCTTCCCGGAATTTCTAGAGTTACAAACTTAGTATTACAATTAAGCACAACATAATAGGGGGACAACCAAGTCATGCCTAAGATTATATCAAAGTCAGTCATATCCAATATCACCAAATCAACCCAAGTCTAAAAACCCATAAATAAGATAGGACAAGCACGATAGACATGGGTGACTATGACAGACCTTCCAACTGGGGTAGAAACATGGATGGAGGCATCAAGTATATCACAAATCATAGCAAATTCTGAGGCAAATAGCACAGATACATAAGAATAAGTGGAACCTGGATCAAACAACACATTAGCCATCCGGTCACATACAAGAATAGTACATGTGATCATCGTGTCGGATTTCTCTACCTCATTCTTTCCCGAAAAGGCATAGCACTGAGCCTTATCCTCATGTCAAGCGACTTCCCTGCCTGGTTGCACGTTACCCCTACATGTGTTACCATTTCCTCTACCTACACGGCCTCACTGATTACCTCCTCTCCTATTTTGTGGATGCCCCCGACCATTATTACCATTTCCCGCGGGTACCACTTCTCTAGTCTGTTGCTGCGCGGAATCCAACACACATGGGTGGGACAATCTCTCCTCATATGCCAGGTTCTCCACAATTGTAGCAAGTACGATCAAAAGATGGTCTGCCACCCATCGAAGGCGCGACTCCCTGGCTATCCTGAATCAAATTATGAGATGAAGTTCCTGAGTAATTACCTGTAGAGGCGGGCATAGCAGACTGATTTAGTCTGGCTGCAAGTGTTGGCCTCCCTGCCCCTTTGAAGTAAGAACCTTGAAAGTTACCCGAATTTTTGTCCCTTTTTGCCAATGCCTTAGCCTGACCGTCTCGCCTCACCCCCTCCACTTTCTTAACAAAGTTTTCTACCTCATTAAAGCTCCTCCCCGCAGAGGTTATATGAATAGATAATACCTACAACTCAGAATTTAGCCCCTTAATAAATAAACGGATCCTCTCTTCCTCAGTAGTCACCAACTGCGTAGCATATCTAGACAAGGCATGAAACTTAGCCTTATAAACATCCACAGACATACCCCCTGCTCCAAAGCCAAGAACTCATCTTTCTTACGATCCCTCAAAGTCCTAGGCACGTATTTCTCCAAGAATAGGGCATGAAATTGGTCCAAGTAAGTGGAGGTAAAACAGAAGATCTGCATTACATATAAGCTCTCCACCAATGCTTAGCCTCACCTTGAAGTTGAAAAGTCATGAACTCAAGCCCATGCTGATGGACTATTCCCAACTTATGAAGCCTTTCATAGGAGTCTAAGATAAACTCATAAGCATCATCACTCTCAAAACCAAGAAATACATGAGGCTTTAGCTTCAAAAACTTAGTCAATATTTCATGCTCATTACCAGTCATAACAGAACCCAACAAAGGATGGAAGAAAGCATCATTACCTACATTCCCTCCCATTTTGGGGATAGTGATAGCAATAGGAGGATTGGCAGGAGCTTGAGTTACTTGAACAGAAAGAAGTACTCCAGGGTCAACCAACCCTTTCAAGAATGACATGATCTCTTGAGCTAACACTGGGTCGATGAGAGGAATGACGATTGTCTCAGCCTGCACCTCTTCCTCTTGTCCAACCTCCACAATATTTTCAACCTCAACATTCTCCTCTATCTCTTCATGATGCACATAAGGGGCCTCATTTAGGGGAGCATTTTTTACTGGTACCCCATCTCTAGTAGGCGCCACTCTTCCTCGGCCTCTACCCCTAGCTCTTCTTCTACCCCTGCCTCGACCATGACCTCTCGCTGCAGATTCCTCACCTAGAGCATTGACGGGAGCTACGGTCCTGACGCCATTGAACCTAGTGTTAACCATCTGCAGACAAAAGAGTGAAGGAAGTTAATTTGAATTGCCATATACCAATTGGAATCAAGTTATAGCACGAAAGGAGATAAGAGAAAATAAAGAGATTTCCGAAAGTCCTATAGCCTCTCGAAGAAAAGTACAGACGTCTCCGTACCATTCCGCAATACTCTACTAGACTCGTCTTGGTACATCAGGAACAACGAACCTAGGCTCTGATATCAACTTTGTCACGACCCATACCGTCATGATTGGCACACACTAACCCTCCAGTGGGAGAACCACTACTACAACCCAAACCAAGCAACTAGAACAAAACTAAAGCATTTAAGTTACGGAAGCAAGTTAAATACTAAGGAAACAAAATAGAGTTCCCATAAACTCTAAACAAAAGTCTACCAACAAAACTAACATTGCGGAAGTAATACCTAGAACCTGAAAGTCAATGTACCAAAACATCTAACAATGAACCAAAAGTCTAAACAAGAAGGGTTACAACCCCAAACTAACGAACTAATAGCTAACTAGAAAGTCTAAGTCTGAAATGTGGACATAGACAGAAAGAGAACTCATGGCAGCCTGGAAGAACTGGCTCACCCTTAAATTTGATCGACGATCAGTGATCTTCTAAGCAAGATCTGTCAATATCCGCCTAAAGATGCCCTGTACTCAACAAAGAAAGAGCAAGTGCAGTATCAGTACACAACCGCAGTGTATTGGTAGGATCATGCGGCTATCCCACTAAGTGCAATATACATAAGCCATTACAACAATATAATCACATGCATATATCGAACATATAAAATATTATCAACATTTACGAACAAGATACATATTCACATTTCTTAAGATGCACAATTATATCAACTCATTGGTCCTCTCATGGAACCCAAACCCAAACAGTTAGCATATCGGAACGTGGTACCCGATCCAATGTTTATGCTGGAACGTGCAACTGATCCCATAATTATGTTGGAATGTGGCAACCGATCTAAGTTAGTGTGTCGAAACGCAACACTCGATCCATTCAACAAGCCACAATCACAATCACAATATATTCTCAAGATCATACAATTAAGTCATGATTCATGGCATTCATCATTCATCTATCTCATTTACAACAAGTGTGATTAATAATGCAACATTCGCATACATACATGTATCATAATGAAACAAGAACAAACATACATCACACAATCATAGAATCACAACCATCACCTACCTCGAAATATGCTTGAAACCCTAAGAAACTTGATTTCTCCATTTCCGAATTCGTTCCGCTTGTTCTTGATAAACAAACAATCAATATAATTTGGGAATTAATAAACAATCACTAGTTACCCGGATTACTAACAATCATATGAACCTTAGATCAAACCCATGATCTCAATCTCCCAATTAGGGATGTTTCCATCATAAATTCTAGATCAAAACCCTCCCACATCAATAATTACTAATTATATTACGTTTTACAGATCGAAAAATGGATTTGGGGAGTTAAAATCTTACCTTTAACCTCAAGAATGGTGGAAAGTTGTCAAGACTAGACCTGGGTTCGTTCCTTAGCTCTCAAATTTGAAAATTGCAGAATAAAATATTTTTGGGGTTTATTTACGACTTTAAGTCGTGTCTGCCCCGTCATAGTGGCACCCACCCCGCTACAGCGGTCCCGCCTTGGCGGCAAAAATTCTGCCTCAACGGCTTGCACGGAAACAGTGAGCAATTTTAAGAATTTTAAACCCCCATTTCACAATACCCCTTTAACCAATGACACTTAGAAACTACCCGTTCACACTAAGATCAATTCCAGGAGTTCTACTAACCCGAATTCAATTTCGTAAAGTTGTACGAGTTCCTTAACGACTTATCTATCTAATCATGGATTAAATTCATAATTAGATCACCCAATTGTTACTTTACCTAGATGTTAATGACTCTGATTTAATCCAATTTTGGACTAGGTTGGGAAATTCTATGTTACTACAAAAAAGTTTTTCGGCCCAAAAGTTTTGTCCGTTGGATTTTCTATAACGACGGAACCCGGTCATTACACCATCACCATGAGTTATGTGATGATACAACGTCTCACCCACGCTGCCAGAACTGTCTTATACCTTGTCGGGTAAAGAACACATCAACTAAGTGGATCCACTAAGATATGCTTAAAAGCAATAAAGAGTCATCTAAAAAGTATGATCTTTTACCCATGTCGACTACATGGTTTATGAGGAATGTGAGTTGTCTGAATTCATCTCCATAACGGTGCTCAATACTACTCTCAATAAATATATACTCATGCTCAATGTTAAAACATTCTCTTTCTCAATTTGAGGTAATTACTCAAAAGATCCTCTGAAAAGAGGTAATGCACTGAAATATCTCTGAACTCATAAACTTATGTAGAGATCAAAGTTTCTCTCTTTTAAATGTAAACGTATTACTTTTGGAAATACTTGTTCCCTTATATCATTTCTCAAACATGAATACAACTCTTCTCATTTCTCATATTTACTTTGTCAAAACTTAGTTCAAAACCATAGTTGGTTACAAAAGATTCTCAAAAGAACTTCATTGAACTTTACTCTTAAACTCACTTTAGATTTTGATTTGTAAATTAAGATAGGTGATTAGAACATGTAAGAACTCTAAAGGATGAATAAAGCCTTTAGGAGCTAATACAAAGAAGGGAATGTAGTCATGACGCAAAGGAACACGTTCGGAATGAAACACGGAAGGAAAAGACCAAGCAACACTTGGCGCACTACTGGCGCGGGGCACCAAGCAACACTTGGCGCGGGCGCACTACTGACGCAGGGCTCCAGGCCCCAAACTACTGACTAGAAGTCTTGGCGCTTTGCTGGCGCGCCGCCCCACACCCTTGCCCAGATTTCTGACAAATTTTCAAGTCTAAAATTAGGGTCCCAACTAGTTTGAAATTAAGTAATTCATCCTAAAATCTTCTTTATTATCAAACCCAACACGAATTTATAGAAATTTTCATACAAACGTTCTTGAAATATAACACTTACCAAAGATCTACCACACAAACAAGTTCACAACCTCTATTGTTCAAGAATTGAACAAAAATCAAGAACTACTCAAGAACTCTTTGAATACAATGATTTCATGGATAAATTAGATGTATGACATTAGGACAAACAAGTCCATCACTGTGAGAAGCCTTACATACCTAGAAAGAACAATGTTCTTGGCGAAATCCACAAATCTTGAAGAATGCTTGAAACCCTGCCCTTTTCTCCTCTTGAAACCTCGCTCTAAAACTCAAAGTGTTTAGGAACGTGAAAAAGTGGTCTAAATATGATTAGACCCTTATTTTGGGGTGAACAAAACATGGATAAGCCTAGTTTAAAAGGAAAAGACCAAACTCCCCTCCAAAAAATGAATGAGATGCCTTTAGTAGAGAGGCTTCTCCCAAACGACCATAATTTTTTACTCCGAACTCAAAATTTAACAAATTTGGCGGTGTTGGAAAGAGGAATCAAAGATCTTAAACTTGATAGATCACTGGCCACCTAAATCTTTATGTGCTAAAATATATGGTCGTTTGAAATTTACCCCAAACTAAAAATTGATGGTGACTTGTACGAATTTCTCTTTAGTTCTTTTTTGAAATCTGAGGTTCTATAAAAAAACATATTTTCTAATATATTAAATGTACTTATATTCTCAATCTTAATATAACTATTATGAGTTGTATATATTAATTATCGTTTTGATTTATTAAAAGGTGAAATTCTGAGATGGGTCAATATGCTTGATAGATTAGAGGATAATAATATATATTGATGAAATAATTAGTTATTAGTTGATGTAATCCATGTCTCGATATAGAGATTGATGATATGTATTTTTGAGAAACTTATAATTTTTCATTGTGTCAAACCTTGCAAGTGAATTTATGAATCCAACACATGAAATAAGTTAAGCAGTGCTCTAAAAAAATTAATCTTTAAATTTAAATTCATCAGTAATTTTATTGATTGATTAGTATATGTAAACTTAACATGGAGAATTACATAAGTGTTTAATGAAAAAATTTAAAACATAAATGGAGGAGTGTAATTACGAATTTCTAGTAGAATAATTTGTAAGTTTTTATGGTAAGAATAAATTAAATTAATTTTTGAAATTCTTTTTGTAATAGAAATCTTAGTAGTTAATTATGTGATCCCTACAATGCTTATATTTAAATAAAACTCAAAATCTTATTTCTTAGGAGAAAAAAGAGAAGACACACTTTCTTGTTCAAGGAAAGAAAACATACGCATCTTTTCAATTCTAGTTTTGGACTTGAAAAATGTCCATATAACCAGGAGGTCACAAAAGTGAGGTCCTGAGAGGGATAAATGTTTCACACATGACATCCGATTGAAAGAAAGAGATGGGTTTGCAATAAAACAACCATTTCATTAATTTTTATAAGCAATTTAAAGATTATGAAATCGATCACTTCTTTACTCCAGACTGGTGAATTTTGTAAAAGGAGATTTTACTTCATATTTAAATGGTTCTCTTAAGGTAGAAAAGATAATAAGTTTTCTATACAATATTTGCCCACCTAAAGAGAGTTCATTTGTGAAATTGAATTCACTATAGAACACTGTTGTGATGACCCTCGAGGTCATATCCTCTTTACTGCATTATTTTTGGTGTTTACAGCTTTCCTAAAGACCCCTAGTCATTTATGACTTGTTGGAATCGACAACTCGGTCACCTAGTTGTTCATTTGATTTTTATGTGAATTTCTGTAATTTAGAGCATTTATAACTTAAAAAATTCGATCAAAAATTCATGTAGATGACCTCAAAATGATATTCTGACGGTTCCTTAGCTTAGGAACGTCGAGTTTGGACTAGTCGGTATTTAGGCACCATTGTCCTTCAAATATGCGCACATATTATGATAAAATTTCACTTGGGTCATAAACCCGCTTGGACATTTGGTAAGGTAAACTAATGGTCTTAATATGTCATGGGTATTAAGACTCTTAGGTTTGCATGATGAATGTTCCTTAAAAGGTGTTGGTTTAGCTCTATCTTATGTTGAGAGATGGCTTGCTAGACACAAGGTTCTCGAGTGAGAAGGTTATGCGGTCACACGAAAATAGATATGGACACCCCGTGCATATGCCAACTCTCCTAACTTTTGGGATTTTAAAAGAAATTTGTGGGTGCGTAAAATACACCTCGCGTGTACGTGTGATAGCGTGAGTTTTCCAGAATTAGAGGAATTATGAACGAAATGACTGTTTATATGAAGGCATAACAAATAAACAATTTATATAAAGCGATAACAAAGGCGAAATGGTCCGATAGACCCTTATACTTGTATGCGTTTTTATTCTGAACCCTTTTACTCGATACTTTATCAACTGGACCCTTAAACTTATTAAAATACAATATTTGAAACTCCTCTGACAATTGACCAAATCTATGTGGCATAAGTATTGTTGAGTTAGAAAAATGTGTGAATACACTAGCTTTCAAGCGCGTAAATACACTATATATTATTTAAAAATATTAGTTTTTATCAAAAAATAACTTATTTCTTCATTAACCCACTTCCACTCCACCCCACCCCAATTTCTCTTATTCTCCAACACTCTTCCCACCCCTAACCCTAAGATTTCTTCTCATGTTCTTCAACAAAATCACTCACCATACCCATTCTTTTCTCTTCTTCGAAATCACTTGTCATACACTTTGTTTTTCTTCTTCAACCTACTCTCTTCTTTGCAACAAATCAAAACCACACCATTAATTTCTTTTTTCATCCCCCATTTTTCTAAATTCTTAGTCTTTTTTATTTTAATAGTTGAAACTATTGTTTGTGTTAGTTAGATTCAAAGAGGAGGTATGATATGCATTAACGTAAAGGGTGATGGTGGGTATTGAAAAATTTGAAAACTCCATTGATAAGCTTGAAGAACAACAAATGGGTCTTATGAATTTATGAAATTAATTCAAATTTGTGATTGAGGCTCGTTGGATTTGTGTTAGTAAACCTGTAGTTGAAATTTCAAGTCAAATAAATAAGAATTTCATCTATTTGGCATGAATTTGATGCTCAAATTGTAAGAATATATGAAGGGGGGAGAACATGACTATTTAAAAAAATTCAGAATTTACAAAAATTAAATATTTGATTTTTTTATTTTCTTAATATTTAATTTCTGATGTGTCATTGAAAAATGACATAGAATGAAATGGGTAAGAGGTTGGATTACACACACAAAGGTCTGATGAGAAAAATGTTTAAAATATAGTGTTTTAACGAGTTTAAGGGTTTAGTTGACAAAAGGTTAAGTAGGATTTAGAATACAAACGCATACAAGTGTAAGGGTTCATCATACCATTTTGGCTGAAAACAAATAAGCAGTTTATATCACCTAAACATGAAAAACAAAGTATTAGGCAATTAAAATAAAATAATCAAATGTTAAAAACTTAATTATTAACTTAAGGTTGTTATGGCTTAGAACCTAAAGTCCCAGCAGAGTCGTCAAGCTGTTATACTCCATTTTAACTTGAGGTCCAAACGGTGTACAACATATTGTTGATTCTTATGCTATTTTAAAGAATCGTTACCTAATTATGTTAAGGTGAATTAGGACACATATTTTGCTAAAGTTATTCTAAATTAACTCTATGTTAAAGTCTACCTAACCTTATGCAATTCTAGATAAGAGTTCTAATTTATCCTAAAGGGAAGGGGTAAAGAATCCTTTAAGATCTGTTAATAATAGTTAACCGCCCGAACTTAGGTTAATTAATTTTAAAAACTAAATATGGGTGCTAAAAGGTTAAATAAAAGTCGAGTAAGCAAGTTAATAAATATTTAAAATTTGATTTTTTTTTTTTGTATTCACATTAGAATGGTGAATATTTAAGAAAATGTAATTTGTCTAAAACCATTTTGTTGTTGATCGTAATACATGGCTATAAACAAAATAGTAGCAAAGAAAAATGAGTTTAGACTAAAACATTTATTTTGAAAGACACTGCCAAGTTTGAACAAACTTAATAAATAAATTTAGTGGGTTTGAATGGTGCAAAATGAACTGTTTAAAAAGAATTTGCCAAATGAAAACTTATAAAAGCTAAAGTAACTATAAATGTTTGTTTCTAATTAAAGGAACCCAAACCTAAACATCTATATTATGTTAGCTAAAAAAAGAGAGCATATCCAAGTCACATAAGCAAGTTTAACATGTAAAGAAATGTAAATAAATGATTAATGCTAAAATATAAGTAGCCATGAGTGACTCTAAGCGAGACCCGCTTGTTTTGCTTGCTATTTTGGGTAGTCTTAGATGTCGACTCCATATGTGGGTATGCCGGTGTCGGTTCTATGAGACTCTAATTTTGCTAGAGTCTTGAATCAAAGACTTCGTTTTTGCTCCCAGAGTTCATGCAAGAAAAGAGAGGGTAAAGAGATTAGTAAGACGATTCAACTTTAAATGATAGCGAATAAATAAAAAACAGAGCCAAGTAAAATCATATGAGGAATATATTATCCAAAACATAAAATATTTAAATGTCGAACAAGACCATCTTCCAACTGGCAACTTTGAGACCAATTAAAATAGATTAAAACATAACATCTTTCTTAAGCATAAAACAAACTCAAGTCTCATCATATTTAAGCGATAACTCCCTAAAAGTTCGTGTGAAAACTTGAACCATAATCCTCTCAATATTATATATATATATATATATGTTAACTGCCACTTACTATTTAAAATTTAAAAAAAACACGAAGGAAATTCATAAACACTTTTAATTAATAAAAGAGCAAAGAACTTACACAAAGAGTAAAGCCTTAGAAGAATGCCTGCAATCAATGACTTTCTTTTACATTTTAAATAAGAAAAATTTAATATGCATAGCATTTTTCTATTTCTAAGTAAAACAGAAACTACGATCATCTCCCCTAAACATGTACGTAGAAATATATGAGCTTTGGAAATTGCTTATCATATAAAGATATCGAACGAAAATCAACTCTGAATAATACACAAAGGAAAGACACATAAGATACTAGCTTTTTAAAAATAAAAAATAGATAAGCAAACAAATTAGTACGTTTGTCTCTTTTTGATCATTAGCTTGGTTTAAAAATAACACTCTTATCAATATTTTCTACAGTAACCAAAAGTTTTCAAGTAGTAGAAGCATGATATTTAATACACAAAGCAAACACAGTTACAAAGTTGTACCCTCCTTGAACAAAATTCAAATACATTTCTGGTCCTTAATAAACATTATAATTATACTAAGTGAAATATTTTTTAACACATGATTTTCATAAAATGAGTCTGATAATTCATAACAGAGATGACAAAGTTGAGATGTAAATGTCACATGTTGCAAGGCAGTGAACAAATGTGCTTTAGTCGAAAGTCTATATTCGAACAACGATGAACTCGAGCAATCTTGAAATAGATTTACGACTGAGATAGAAAGATAACATAGAGACGATATTTTAGAACAAAAGATACTGATTAAATGCGATATGGTGCGACGGAAAAAGCTCCATCCTTGTGAAATGCCAAGGTTGCTATTTATAGAATTAATAAGCTAAGGGTTTTATGATTGAAATTTTGGGCTGGATTTGGATGAAAAATGATTGTTTGAATTTGAACGTTGAAAGTCATTTCAATAGATGACAACAAAAGCTGAGATGGAGCAAAAATATAAGACAAAAATGGCAAGAAAGAAAGCAAAAAAGATAAATCTAAAGGTCTCACCCTTGCCCATTCTTCCTAAAGGGGTTAAAATAAAGAGATTTTGGTCAAAGTCCTTAGATTTCAGGTGATTGACTGCATAAAATCATTCAAAATAAGCACACGCTTTGCAATTTTGAGACATGAGGTCAGACATTTCCAAAAATAAAGATGAATTCAAATATAATTTTCACAGAGCTAAAGAGACGATTGAGGAAGAGAGAGCGATAAATTTAGAGCTGCAAAATCGTATTTCATTGGGTTGAAGATTGAATTGGATTTGGGTCAAGTGTTGGAACGAAATTGGGCTGATTTGGTGGGTTTAAGGCTAGATTTCTTGGCCATTTCCTTTCTTTCTTTATATAAATTTGGGCTTCTATCTTAATAACTCATACAAAATATGTTATAAGATGACAACTAAAAAAATATCAATATTACAAATTTATGTTAATTTAAAAATATAGATACAAAATATCGACTTATAATTAATACGAAACTTGAAATAAAATGACGACAATCATTATTTCTTTTTTTTTAAAAAAAGGTATGAAAAGCGATAGTAGTAATTTTGATGGTAAAATATTTAACTTTAATAGATAAATAGTCGTAGTAGTAAAAATAGTTGTGAAAAAAGATAATTTGATACGTTATTAATTTAGAAGCTTGAAAATATTGAATTAGAAGAAAAGAGGGTCAAAATTGGGTGTTAACAGTTGGCTCCTCTGGTGATGTTTCTTTCCAATGGATAAGGAACTACACACTCGAAATGCTCCAACCTTTGCCACGTACTAATTGGTGATTAATAATAGCCTCAATCTGCTTGTCCACATCTGGTGGAGTAATAAAAATCTTAGCACAACCGGACTGCCCCTCTATTTGTCTTTCACGTCTTCAAAATATGGTTTTAATTTGCTTGTGTGGAAGACCATATGTAACTTCAAATTATGGGGCATCTCGACCCCATGTGAGATTCTGCCTGCCTTGGCAATAATCTCAAAAGGACCCTCGTAACGACGAATCAAATTTTGATTAATATTCCGCAGTGACTTGAATTACCTAGGATTGAGTTTAATCAAACTTTGATTCATAGTTGACTGTTCGCCGCTTTCGATTAACAATTTTTTTTATCTTTCGGGTTGCCTTATCAACGTGGGCAATCTTACCATAAAGATAACAACCCTCACTATGTGGAACACATTTTTTACGATCCTCATAATTAACGCGAAAATTAGAAGGCTGGTTTCGAGTATTACCTCTATTGTCGCTGCCTCGATTGAGAACAAACTTGCCTTTGTTCTGATTGTTCTCCACCTTGGGATGAACAGTTTTTCTCCGATTGTCCCTCCACTTTGCTGCAACGGAATGAAAATTGGTTAACGATTCAGCCACTATAATCACCTCATCAACATCATTAATTTGTTGCCTTTGAAGTTCTTGTTTGGCCCAATTTTGGAGACCATCCAAGAAATAAAACAACAAGTCTTCCTTAATCAGGTCTGGAATTTGAAGAGTAAGTTTTGTGAACTCTTTCATATAGTCACGAATGGAGGAAGTTTGCATCAATTCCTTCAACTTTCGGCGAGCCTCATGTACCACGTTTTGAGGGTAAAATTGGTGTTTTAACTTCTCCTTGAACTGCCCCCAATTGTCAATGGAACATACCCCTCCCTCCATATCTGCATTTTCCTTCGCCAGGTCAACATGACAGTATCACTCAAATACATTGTCGCACCCTATTTCGAACTAGACCGAAATAGTTCACAATGTAATATGGTTGTCACTCTGATTTTTAAGAATTATTTGTTTTAGAGTCGCCACCTAATTTTGAGGAAAAATATTAGGAAACCCATTTTTTTAATATGTAAATGTAAACTCTGTTCTAATTTGCAAAACCAGTGAGATTCTGAGTAAGAGTTTTGGTTACTCGAGGGAAAGGTATTAAGCATCCCTTAGAGCCTATCTGAAGATAGTCCTTAAACTCAATTTAGGAAAAAAATAATTAAGAAAAATTGTTCATTTATTTAATTTAAAAATCAATGATAAGTAAATTTCGTTAGTTTAAGAAAAGGGTAAAATATAAGGTATGACATATATACGTCTATCAAAATAAATTTAATAGTAGTACATTTATAATACAATAAAATAAATAAATAAATAAACTTAAAATGTATGACAATTTTACATGTTGAAAATATAGATGTGTCTTACATAAACTTATCCTTAACATATAAATGTTGAGTTTAAAGGATATGAAATTTTGTCGTTTTATTTTTATATAGAATTCAGACGTAAAGAAAAATAAAATAAGATAATAGTCGGATATAAATATATAGTAGTATGTGCGCTATATAATTTGAAAGAAAATACATAAAATTAAGTTTCCTAAAATAAATAATAATGATACTAAATGTTAAAATATTATATAAAGTTTGTGATCTTGAATATATTTATTATGAAGTATAGTATGTACATGTAGGTTGTTTAAAACATATGAACATTTATTATTTTATTTACATGTAGGAACAAATTGACGATAGATTATATGTAGTAAAATAATATGTATATTAAAGTGTAGGGATTTATAGATTATATATAAAAAATCATTCGTAAAAGTAATATAAAGTGTAACAAAATAATAAGTCATGTATAGAGAAAACTAAATATAAAAATATAGAATTTATACTTTTGTGTGCATGACATATATATGTATGTGCCTTGTATTTTTGGACCTGTTGGCATAACTAAAATCTTGAAATAACATGTTAAGAGATTAAAATATTTTAGCAATATTTGAAAAATAACAATAATGATAATAATGAATATAATTTCTTTATAAATGGGTTGATTTAAAGAATATAAAATAGGCTTAGGTGTTGGGACTTATTCAATAGTTACATTTATTTTTGTTAAAAATATATCGGCCTACTTCCCTACTTATTTTTAAAGTTGTAAATATGGGCCGACCCACCCCATCCGGACTAATCCATACAGACTTTGAAATTTAACGGGCCAGATCGGGCTAACCCATTTTTGGTGTGGGCCAGAAAATGATCGGCCCAACCCACAAGTACGTGGGCTACGAACTTTGCCGGGCCAACTCTCTTTTCTTAAAAGTATATTTCTTATAAATTTTTTAATTAAATTAAAATTTAAAACTATTATCATAAATATCGACAAGACAACATTACACAGTGTTAGTGTTACTACTTGTTAATCAAATCCACAAATAAAATTATCTTTATAATATTTACTAAGTTTGATTTCAATTAAAAGCATAAATAGATAAATAGAAATATTAACATAATTATTTTTCAATGATCATAATAAAACACAAAAACTATGACAATATTCCATAAGCTATGGCCTATGCAGTGATCCCCTAAAAATTTTAAGAAAATTTTATTTTATGTAGTACATATTTTATAAACATAATTTGTATTTAAATTGTAATATTTTAAACTTTAAATAGATTTTGAGTTTAGAGTCTTGTTATTTTTAATACTCTATTTTATTTTTATTTTTTAATTAATTTTAATTTAACCCACGGGCCGACCCTATCCATATTTTCTCAAGCTCCACAAATCAACAGACTTATTAAGGTCGAGCTAAAAAACCCTTTTCTTAATTGGGCTCCAAAAATTGTAGCTCATCCCTATCAAATCATGGGTTAGGCTAGGTCGACCCAACGGGCCTAGCCCATATTGATGGCTCTACGTTATTTTCTTAAAAAATAATTTCAAAAGGGTAATTATTTTAACCTTATATATTCGTAAAAGTGATTATTTTAGACTTTAAACTAATCTCAAATTTTTGAGAGTCCTAAACGATGAGTTAGGCCTAAATGAATATTATTTTAGCATTTTTGAAACTTCAATTGGAACCTCAAACTATGAGTTCCGTTCTCCTCAACTTAAAAGGCGCCTAAATGAATATGAATATTTTTTGCCTTAGTTTAAAAGGTCTAAATGAATATTACTTTAGCCTTTTGAGACTTCATTTGGGATTCTAAACTATAAGTTTTATTTTCCTTAACTCAAGAGGCCTAAGTGAAAGGCCTAAATGAATACAGATAAGTAAACTTAAGACGTTGAGCTATTTTCAAAAAATATATTTTTTCTATCATTTGTTCTAAGAGTGTTACCAAAAGTTTATAATATAACTTTCAATCTTGTTAATAAATAACATTAGCTCACATAAATAATCTTCAATATAAAAGACAAACAATTTAATATATCAAAAACTTAAGAGTTATGCAAATATAAGTAAGTGTTAGTCAATATATCCAAACAACATAATTAAGATCACGAAAAAAATTCTAAGAAATATTGGACTCCTAATTTGTGAGACTCCAAGCATTGCGATGATCTTAATTGTTGTTGGTCTAATGTTTTAGGCCAATATTGAGTTCTGAAGTAGAAACTCCAGCCCTCCGATTGTACATGAAACATAAGAAAAATAAAGAGATAAAAATTAGTGACCAATTAAATAATACAGTAATGTAAATATGTAAACAAACACGGACAAATACAAATATAGTGATATTGCTTCTTATAAGACCAACAAAATCATGTGAAGATCAATTTTCTTACGAGTGTTAACATTTAACTTTAGGATGTACTTGATAATATGATAAGTACCTTATCTTACCAATCTTTTTAAAAAAATATTCTCTTGAGAATCTACATATATTTCTAGCTAAATTTAAAACATTCCTTTGAGAACTCTGAAAACAAAATTAAGATCAATAGAATGCTAAGATGATTCTCAAGAAAATATTCAGCTAATCACTCCTATCTAAAAATATTATAGTTAGATATAGCAAACTAGTTTCAGCTCAACAACCCATTATTTTCTTTAAAAAAAAGTTAATACAAATATTTTAGTCTCCATGAGCATTTCTTACACATACAACAACAGTTCAAATTCTTTGAGAGAATTAGGATTAAACAAAGAATATAATGATAATAGTCGCTATAATGAAAAACTTTAAACAATGTATAGTCAATTTTTTGTCAACACAACATTTTTTTGGATATATCACAACAAGAAACAAGAGTTTAAGACAGAAAACTAAAGAGAACTCTAACACGAAAAACTGAAGCTAACTTTAAATATCAATCACATGTTCAACTAATCGAGTTCGGAATTAATTTTCTAACACTAATAACCTGTTACAAACTGATTTCCAACCAAAAACAACAAGACATGTTTCAGTACATATTCAACTCAGAGAATTAAACAAAAAAAATGAAACATTCCATACTACAATAACCAATCCTAGAAATCGAACCGAATGAACGAGATTACTGACCTTGTGTTTGGCAGCAAACTAGAGTTTTGACGTCAAAAGATCCAACTTCGAACCCTTCGTCGGATTAAAATTTAAAGCCGAAAACAGAAAGATGAAAAAAGATAAAATAATTTCTGAAATCTAATGTTGTGTGCTGTGATTTTACTCTCTTTTTTAGTAGTTCTTCGATCATTTTAAAAAAAATAAAAATCTTAGCTCCTTTCCTAGATGATTTTCGGATCTTTGTTAGAAAATTAAACATGAACCAAATTGCTCTTTTTTATTGCCAAATTGTGACTTCCATTGGCTTCAAGCATTCAAAATTTGAATTCTTGGAAAGCCAAATCTCAAGAACATAAAAATAATGATGAAGTGAAAGAAAAATCTCTCAAGAATCGTCTTTTTCAGGTCGATTTGAAGAGGTTAAGTGACCTATAGAAGCATAAAGCAAGGAATTGCCGTAAATTGAAATTTACCGGCGGTCCACAACCGTTCTTTGATAAAGGAGATGGAAGAGTAAGGCGTTTGTGGAAGGAGGGACGTCTGGGAAAGGAAAAAGTTGAGAGGCGTTCTTTTCTTTCTAGGGAAGGAGGAGAGGATTAAAGTGATCTTTTGGAGAAGATGAAGGGGGTGAACGTGATTTTGGGTAAAAGAAATAGTATAGGGCGGCGTTGGGGCGTACTATTTTGGGAAAAGATGAAAAGTATTGGTTAATAATAAATAATATTAAAAGGATGGATTAATTAAAGTCGTTAGATTAGATTGGATGGTCAATATTAAAGCTGAAGAAGCACAATTCATATACTTCCTACATGACACACGCGGATTGACTGAATTTAAAGGACTTAGATTGCCAAGTTTTGCTCAAATTAAACCCATTTAAAATATAACCCTTTTCTTTATTAAATAGTCAATGTTTATTGAAATAAAAAATAATTATTTTGTAAAATTAGCTTATTTGACAAAATTAGTCACTCTTTGAAAATTAAATTAATTTGAATTAGTAACTCATTAATTAATTAAGCTTCTTAATTTTGAAAAATGTACGAAAAATATTTTTTGCAATAATAGAAATTATATTTAATTAGAAAAATCGTGTTAACCCTTAAGAACAATATTTATTTAACGCAAAATTTAAAACTGAGAAAGTAAGTAGTAATATTTATATAATATATTTAATTTTTATAAGAAATAATATTTGTGAAATAAAATTTATCGAATAAGATAAAAAACTATTTTTAAATTTTTTTTTTAGCATTCCTACAAAATTTTCGCAACATATATATTATTATTATGGAAGCTTAATTAATTAAATATGAAGAGCCAAAATTGAGTGTTAACATACATTGTTGTCGTACGAATTTTGACAGCCTCATTAGTAATGTTCACATGCTCAAAATAAACATCCATTTGCCACAAAAAGTTCTTAACGTCTTGGGCATTTCTTTATTCACGAAACTCTTTTGATTTAGGAGCTTCAATACGGGTTTCACAAACAGTAACGGGGCCAGCAACCCCCGCAATGGCAACTTCTTCAACCTGTGCCTTCAAAGCCTAAACTCTCTAGGTAGAGAGGAGATATCTTCAGTGAGTTCAAGGTTGGTCAGTCCTTCCTTGTTCTCTTCCACAAGATCAATAAGGTTACCTTTAACCTCATCAAGACCATCAATAGCTACTGATTCAAGAGAACTAAATTGTCCTCAATAATAACAAGTCATCTATTCAAAGCCGACAAACCAACCTCAACTTTGATAATTTTCTCACTGAGTTGGCTAGTATCGGAACTATCCCCATCCTCACTGTGGCCCTTGCCACCAATTGGTGGGTTGGAAGAGGAGTCCCTTACCCTACTTTTATCACGTTTCTTTGCATTATCCTTCTAAATCTCTTGCTCTCTTTCATGAACAACATCTTCGTTGCATTGCGACTTCGACGTCACGTTCAAACCTACGCTCTGATACCACTTGTCACGAGCCTATTTTCAAAGGTCTCGTGGGATAACCTAGTTGGGCTTGCACAACACCTCTAAGTTTCAATCGTAGCAACAAATTAGCAGAAAAGTTCAATAACAAAAACGCCACAAACAGTCTTCATGAAAACATCCAACAAAAAAGCAAAAGCAAGAACAATTTTGGGAGGCAAGTGCCAATTTTCATTTTGATATTTCTCCTAGTGTTAAAATTCAATGAGCTGCCTTATAAGACTTATACAAACTGAAATTAAGCTTACAAACAAAGGGGATCAAGGTACCAAGAGAAAAATACTAAATATGAGTGTCTTTACACAAGTACAATGGTAGTTGGGAAAAACTAATCAAATCTTTTCATAAATGGTAAAAACGACACTTCCCCAAATCAAATCCAATTTAGCTTTGTGGTAGCCCTTGGATTTCATTTTGACAAGCTTGTCAATGGCACTAATTGGCTTGTAAGAGTCTCCAAATAATATTCCAAGGCTGGTGAATATTAACACAACGTTCGAGGCTTGTTGAAGCGCGATATGAATCTGCCCCGCTCCCAAAAATATTGGAAATTAATGTAGCTTCTTTTGGGGTGGTACACTTTGCTCATTTTGGCTGGTGCATTATGTCGATGCAGCCGCTTAAGTAGCCCTGGAAATGCTTAAATGGAAGCCTATTTAGTGGCTAGGGTGTTGCTTAAGCGAGGTCTATCGGTTGTGACTAGCCGCTTTAGCTAACCTTGCTTCACTTAAGCGGTGGTTGATTAAGCGGGTAGGGAGCCGCTTTAGCGGTCCTCCATCATAAAATCCCAACTATTTAAGAGGTAGGTGAGTCACTTTAGTAGGGTCATTAAGTGGCCAAAGTTACCATTTTTTGCGACATTAGCCAGTAGTTATACCCGTTTGTGGGACTTATTTCTCTTAAGTTTGTGATTGAATATTGCTCTTAAGAACTCTATTTGTTGGGGTATTTTGTTGGGAAGTGCTTGTTTTTGTTAGGAGTTTCTGTGGGATTGTTTTGGGATGATTGTAGGCTCGTTAATTGCGCGTGTTAACCTGTAAGTCTACTTTTATCTTCTTAATTTTTAGCTTTAATGATGATTGTTTGTCCTCTTGTTGCATGATCTATTTTGGCTTGATTATGAGTTTGAATTTTACCCAGTTTTATAACACAAGTTCCTGGAGCTAAATGGGACCAGTTGACAGAGTTAATTTTGAGATTCTCGGTGTAGTCCCACAATGTTGTTTTTAACTTATTTTTGGGACGTCTTCATTTTTTTGTGATTTCGGTGTCAAATTAACGACCGTATTGATGTTGTGATAATTTATTTGATGGTGTGGCAACAATTGAATCTGATTTGAAAGGGTAAAGCTTCGGTTTAGTAGTGTGGGAGTACACTCTGTCGTCCTTTCAAGTAAGCTACGACTTATCGATCTCAAACTGAACTTGTGTTGGTAAATTCATGTTTTTAGCTAGTTTTTGGATAAGTTTCTAACTTTAGTCATGTTTAATGATTAAAATTCATGTCGTAGCTTCCACCCGGGTAGTTATTGGGTAAATTGAGCATGTCTACCTTATTCATGTTGTTGTATCATGTCGTGCAATATCTATATATTTGGTTGTATGGTTTTGGTGGTTTGTTCTTGGACTTAGCCTTGGTGTAGGGTAGTGATTGTAACATCTCACAATTTGAAATAGCTAGGAAGAAGCTAAGAACTTGAATTAATCGATTTTTGAAAATATTGGCAAATCTGGAAAATTGTTTAAGTTAGGAAAAATGAGTTTTTAGTCAACTTCAAACGGCCATAAATCCTAGCTCAGGACGAGTTAGGTGTACTTCCAGATATGGTTGGATAGCTCTTGGAATTATCTTTCCAACACCGCCAAGTTTGCACGATTTCGACATCGTATGAGTGAGTTATACCCTTTGGAAGTTGGGATATTGGATTAAGGAAAGTCTAATCCGGATATGTGAAGGGTAAACTAGTCTTTTCCTTACCTAATTTGCCTATTTCGTTTTTAGGAATTAATTGGGGTAAAACAAGACTTTATTCAGTTTAGAAAATTAGAATTTACATTAGGGCTTGGAGAGGAGAAGAAAGAAGAGAAAAGAGGAGAGAAATCAAGAAATCGCCAAGAACGGTCAAGCTTTGCGAGTGGAATTCATCGGGGGTGATCTCTACAAGGTATGTGAGATCTTTTCGTGTTGGGTTA
This sequence comes from Solanum chiquidenum, assembly GCA_029582725.1. NCBI lineage: Eukaryota > Viridiplantae > Streptophyta > Magnoliopsida > Solanales > Solanaceae > Solanum > Solanum chiquidenum. The sequence goes on along the minus strand of JAJOOS010004212.1, from coordinate 26,556 downwards.
GTTCACCCACACACCAACTTGTTTCAATCCATTGGTTTTGAGTTGTTTACATGTTGAAGAAGTGAGGTTCTTGAAGAACAAATTGTAGAATTCTTGTTGGTTGAGTTGTTGATGCTTGGGGGTGAATTGATTCATGTTTCCGGGTTGTTTTTCGAGTTAGATTGGTTGTATATCGAGTGTACTAATGACCCTAAGTGTTTGGGGGAAGAACTAGGGAAGATTGGAGGGTTTAGAGATGAAAAACGAAAGAGAAAAGTCGGAGAGTTCTGGGCAAGGGCTTGGGGTGTCGCGCCTGCTAGAGCGCCACAAAAACTTCTCTGAAGTTTGGCCTCTAGCGTGTCGCGCCAGCCAGACCTCTCTGAAGTTTGAGGGCTGGCGCCCCGCGCCTCTCAGAGCGCCAGGGCCGCCAGTTCTCCCCATTCGCTCCCCACCTTTTCGTACTTGTTCCTAAGCGATGTACCTATGTTTTCTAGTTGTTTCTAACACTCTAAGGTACATCTAAACATCATGAAATCATCCATAAACATGAGATCATGAACCTTGAATCCATAATCCAATTCAAGGAAAGTTAAGATCAAAGTCAAAGAAGTTAAGAGTCAAGTCTAGAAGTTAAGAAGCAAGTCAAAGCAAAGTTTCTTAAAGTTTTCAAGAGTCTTTATGAAACGTATAAACTTCGTTTTAAGGCTCAAGTTTCAAGTAAAGTAAAGAGTAAAGAGTTGAGTTCATTTCTCAAAAGTTATTAGGGAACTAAGTATTCCTAAAAAAGTTTATAAATGTTTTCACATTTGAGCAAGAAAAGAACTATGATTTCCAAAAGAGCTCTTGGGCTAAACTTTGAGCAATTATCTCAAACCAAAGAAAGAAGTATTTTTAAAAGCATGAGATGAAGTATATTTTGGGAGTAGTATTGAGCACCGATGTGGGGATGCGAGTTCATATTAACTCAAGTCTCCATGAAAACCATGTAGCCATCATGGGTATTAACGGGTCATACTTTTTAGATGATCACTTAAATTTAAGCTAGTGGATCCACTAAGTTAAAGTAGTTCTATATGACGGCAAAGTATAGGACAGTCTGGCAGCGTGATGGTAAAAATATTGTATCACCACTTAGGCTCATAGTGGTGGTTGTCGGTTAGAGAAACTCCCACAGTAGTAATTGCATGGTTCCTCAAGAGGTTCTGCTTAGTATGAATGGGGGTATGAGACTTCATTTATGCATTGCACAAATAGACTTTGAGAGGGAGCATGGTATGATATTATGATATTATGATTATGATTTTGACGTCATGTTTTAAACAGTTTTCCTTTTCTTTATATTGCATTTGTTTTAAACTGCTTTATAATGAAATGTGTTCAGTTAAGTATTCATGAGTTGTATAGAGCCAAGGTAAGTGTTCCATTTTACTCTTTCAAGCTTAAGTTGTCGTTTAGCTTTCCAACTAGCATACGCGTACATTCAATGTATTGATGCCAGTTGGCCTGCATCTTATTATGATGCAGATGCAGGTAATCAGAATAAGCATCCAGCGCATCGTTGATCCAGTTGAGCACTCCAGAGTTAGTGGTGAGCCTCATTGCATTCCGGAGGACTCTTTTATTTCGCTTTCCTAGTTTTTCTTTATTAAGGTGTTGTGGGGTCTGTCCCAACATCCATCTCAGTATTATAAAGGCTTCATAGACAGTCAGACAGTTAGTATTGAGTCTCTCATCTATGTATTTGCAGATATTTTGTTTTGAGACATAAATTGCCATATTGGCTAAGATGTTATCATTTAAACTATTGCATTGAGTTTATTTTTATGAGTTAAGTCTTCCGCTGAGTTAAGTAAGCCAGGCCAAGGGTCCGCTTGGGGCCAGCGATGGTCTCTGAGTGCCGGCTACGTCCAGGGTGTAGGCTCGGGGCGTGACAGTGATTGCCTTAGACATGCATTTTGCTGTTATACCTTAGAAATCTTCTAATGTCGCTTCAAATGGTTTAACTCCATATATATTGATATCGCATACTTAAGTCTGACAATATGAATCCTTAGCTAGGCGATAACTTAGATCTTGTGAATGTTCATCCATAACTTCCCTTATATTTCGTCCCTACGTGTTTCTTTTGCGATTTCAGGCTTTGTTGATTATTTTGGATCGGGTCTTAAGGTTCGAGCTTGAGTGAGTCCCTAGTAACTCTAAAGGTGGTTTAGCTCTACGATACGATTTTCCCTGAAGAAGAGCTTGTGATTTGGAGACATTCAAAGTCTTTTATCCATGGTTTGAGTCCTGGTACATCTCTTTAGCCTCGTTTTGAGTCCGGGCATATCTCTTTTAGTTCGGTTCAAGCTTGACCATGTCTCTATCAGCCCCGGTTCAAATCCGAGCACACTTCTACTAGTCAGGTTCGAGTCCTAACACTGAAGTTATATCAAGATTTTCAGTTGTAACAGAAACATATTTTTTTAAATAATATTCATCCACTTCATAAATTTTTTCCTCATCGATCTAGGTTATATGTACAATGCATGTGCCCAGAACTAGTAATATAGAAAATTGATGGGGGTATTGGATCGTTTTGGTTAGGGGGCATTTTTAATAGTTTAGAATATTTTTTTGATAGAAAAATATTTTAAAAAATAAAATAAAATGGGGAGAGCATAACTAAGTTGAAAATCAAATTCACCAACAAAATAGAAGTTCAGGTAGCCAATCAATTGAGATTCTACGATTTCCTTTCAAATATGTTATATATACTTGAAAATTTTATGTTATTTTTCTATGATTATCCCTTTCAAATAATTGCAACTAATACCTAAAGAGTTACTACCTCTTCTGTAGGCGTTTGACCATGAAAATTTTTAAAAAAAATTACTTTATTTGAAACTTTTAAAGTTGGTAATAGTATTTAAATTTTATAAAGAATTTAAATATATTTTTTTGTAAATATAATTTATATCCTTAATTTTTAAAAACTAGCAAAATAACTCAACTTAACTTTTATAACTTCACTGTAATACAAAATGTTTGAACATTGAAAACAACCATATGAAGTCATGTTTTTGTCTCTCATAACATCACCAATAAACCACAAAGATTACAAAGATCCATTAATACATAAATTAAATAACACTAGTAAGTAGTTATTTTTTAATAAAATCCTCCTACATTACTATAATACAAAAAGTAGACTACATTACCATTGATTTTTTTTTAATTTGGTTGCTGGGTAAAATAATTGAGGTGGTTTTTGTAGAAAATAGAAACTTAGAGGTAGTTTTAAAAAATAATGTGATAATAAAAAGTGTTTTCCGAAATTCCGAATATAACGTCAAGTTATATTTGCTATTTATATGACCAAACAAGTATTCCAGAATAAAGTGAATAAATATTTTGAGATAAAGTGAAAAATATCCGCGGCCAAATAACTGCAACATGAAAGTGATATACTATATTCAAAAATTCATTAATATATATAATTTCAAGAAATATCTAAAGAAAAAAAAAATCATGGTACCTCTTTGAGTAGCATTTATATGGAACAGTAAGTGAACTTAGCGAACATAAAATTCAGTAATTTTATCCATAGTTAATATTCTCACAATCAATTTTCACCTGATAAATGAGAGAATTTTCAAAGTCATTGTGACGACAAATAATATCGGTTTTTAATCACTATAAATAATTGAGAAAATGGCTAAAAATTCCCCTATTATAGCCAGATTCCCAACTATATGCTTATACTTCACGGGGGTCTTATTACTCTCCTGAATTTTATAAAACTGAAATTATCACCCTCCTAAATGTTTACCAAGCAAAATGAGTGTATTTCACTCTCTTTGAGAGAGTGAGCAGCCAAAACAATTTAAAATTTTGTTTTAAATATAATATTTCATAAATATATGTATTTTTAATTATTATTTTTTAAAATTTAATTTCTTTCTTCTCCATGGAGTTTCTCCACCGCTCATCATCCCAAAGTCGTTGCGCCACTACCACCATCTCCACCAGATTTATTATTGTAAATTTCTAACAACTCTCATATAAAAAGTTTGAAAAAAAACAATCAAATCCACCATTTTCATCCATCTCCAATCACCAAAAAATAATTTGAATCAAATTTGAAAAATCAATCTGGATTCAAATGCAGTTGAACCCTAAAAAAATAAAATTACTTGTAGATCCTAATCCCTCATGGATTTTTAGTTTGTTTTCTAGATTCTCCAACAAGAAATTACCTTCTCTTGATTATATATATAATAAAAAACCAACACACAAACTTATAAAATTGTGGCAATACCCACAAACATTAATCAGAGTCTCGACTCTTCACATGATTAAGTTATTTTTCCTTTGGTAGGCTTAAATTAGACTCATAGTGGTCTTGGTGGTAGTGTAAATATTCTCTTTTTTCGAGCTTTATTCTTTGAAAGAAGTGGCGGGGAGCTCTTTGAGTAGGTGAAAGACTAATGGTGAAGGCGGAGAAATGACAAAGACATAGGTGGAGACAGGGGCGGATTTACGTTGAACGAAGGGGGTTCATCTGAACCCCCTTCGTCGAAAAATTACACTATATATATAATATTAAATTTTTAATATACGTGTATATATATACTATTGAACCCCCTGAACATACACCAAAGGCGTAGCTCAGTGGCGTTGGGGGTTCAGGAATTAGCTCTACAGCACGCGAGGTCGCGTGTTCGAATCCAGGCAGAGGCATTTCTTTTATTAGCTTGTATTTTAGGCGTTTTAATTTTTTAAAAATAATAATAATGCAATCAGAAAATGATGTTTAGTTCCAAAAAATTAAAACGCTGATTGGGAATTTAGAATTTATTAGTTTAATTCCTAATTATAAAGTCAAATATTAAAAAACCCTTTTTTTCTTGATTCGACCGTTTAATCCGATCCGTTTATATCCGATTCGACCCGTTTCCCATTTATATACGATTCGACCCGTTTATTTGTGGATATTATTTACGTGATTAATTTTTTTTTGAACCCCCTTGATGAAAATCCTCCCTCCGCCACTGGGTGGAGATGGTGATGGCAGTGAAATTCTCAGACTATGCTTGCGGCGGCGACATATCCCTCCGGAGAAGATAAAATAAAGAGACCTCAATTTAAACCCCAATTTTTTCTCCAAATCAAAGGGCTAAAAATGAATGAAGAAGAAAGAGAAAAAACGTCTTTTAAAAAAGATCAACAGGTGAAATACACGTGTCAAGCGCGTGTATTTCACCACAACATATCTGGTTATGGCATTTTAAGAGACTACTTATTTCATTTTAAAATAATTCGATTGGTGTGTGGGGGGGGGGGAGGGGGGGGGGTAATAGGACTCCCATGATGTATGAGTGTGTAGTTGAGAATCCAACTATAGGTTGAGGAGATTTTTGACCATTTTCTGTTAACTGAAAACAAGTGATTTTTGGGCGCAAAGGGGTTATAATCCCCGCACCCCCAACACACACACAAACAAAATTTATTCTACTAATTTGTTTGTGTTTCATCTTGAAATTTTCTTTTAGTCCTTCCTTAGAAACTTTCATTTTTCTTATTCCTTGATGACTTGAATTCACAATAAAATTAGAGGTGGAAGGTGCTTACTATTTGAGCAACCCCTATTAATTTGTAATTTTCATCTTTAATGAATTTTAACGGTCACTACTTTTATTTATTTTATAAATTGATATTTTAATTACCAATAAAAACTTCTTGAGCCAACTTTTTTCTAATATAAATTTGAATATATTTAACACTACAACCAAATTATCATATATAATTAAGAAATATTAACGTTCCATTAATCATACAAATATTAAGAGGAAGTGGCATCATGTCATCAAACTATATATTCATCACAAATCATTCACATTAATCAACTAATCATATTATCATAGTACATCAATTAAAAGAAATCTTAATGGTTGCCATTGGAATTGCTAGAGCTAATTAAAAGATCTTCTTGCATCTTCACTTGGCGGCAGATATATAAACCTATTTGTGAAGTATACATTCAGAATTAAAATGTATACTCAGGGTCTGTTCTTATGATGGAAGATATTTTTGATGAAAAATATTTTCTAGGAGAATAAATGGACTCTTAGTTATATTGTTGTGTTTGGTATACAAATAAAAAATATTATCCTAAAAATATTTGTATATAATCTAGACAAATACTATGGAAAGTAGAGGTGGAGGTGGAGGTGGAGGTAGTAGTGTGGGGTGGTGAACATTGGGGCTATGGGGTGGAGGTGGAGATGATGTATGTTGGAAGATGGAGAGGATACTATTAATGTAGAACGCCCACTTGCGTAACTTGTTTTTCATAATTTCATTAGAGAAAGAAGTAATTTTTCTTAATTTTAAGAAATTCACTTTTCTAGAGAAATTTTTTTTTTTTTTTTTTTTTTTTATCAACTGAACATGAGAAAGTCATAGAAAATATTTCCTCCAATTCCAAAGATAACATCTTGAGACGATGTACTTAATCAAGAAAATTTTGAGTTAACAATATACCAACATGAGAACATACATAACAAGATCAATATCCATTGGATCCTAAGTGCATACTTATCTATTATTATTTTGTCTAAATAGTAAAAAAAATCTTATTCATCGCATCACATCAATTTGAAATCATCAAGCCTCCTTATGTAATCAAACTTTAATTGAAAATTATTCTTGTTTTCATGGAAATATGAACATATATAGCCTCAATCAATGCCGTGATTTGTTCCATCAATTACTATAATTTTATTGGCTCCAATGATTTCACTTTCTCAACAACCTTCAAAGTGACACTTATCTTGAGGTACCATAACAGCTGCCATAATAAATTATTTGGAAGTTTGAAAAGGCTTATAAATATTCCTCACTAGTGAAAAAAGATTTATAAATATTTTTATTTCACTTTTTGGTTTAAAATATATATTCCTAATTTATTTTTTGACTCAAGAATACTTCTAATTTATCGAAAATGACTCAAAAATATTTTTCCTCCTTTAACATTTTAGTCTAAAATACTCGCAACCTTTGTTTTTGGTACAAAAACACTCCATTTCACCTTTTAATTTAAAAATACGATCAGTCTTTGTTATTTTTTTTATATATATCTAATATTTATGATTTTAATATCAGTTAAACTTTTACCATATAAAAATTTGTAATTTTGTTATTTGAACTGGATGAATTTGTTTTTTTCTTTAAATTGTTTATGCTTGAAATCTTTAATTGAAGATAGTCTTGTAAAGAACATTACTATACTGATTATCATATTTTCTCTCGACCCTCAAGGCGGAGGTTTAATTGTAAGAACAACATATCTTTAAAAAAATATTTTCTTTCTCTTGAGTTTAACTAATAGTCCATATAGCTCTTATAACATTGTCAGAACTCAACACAACTCAAATTTTAATTTATTTACTTTACTTTATCATTTTTTATTAATTTAATGAAAACTTGTCAATACAAAAACATATCATTAGCGTTATCATAAGCAAACATAATAAGAGATCAACATATGATGCAACAAATGTTCTCAAAGTATCATCAACGATCATTATGTTGGTAAAATGTAGAGTTGCTTATATCACTTTTTTATTTAGTATTATTTCTAGAAAGTTGGTTACCCCTATGTTAGGTAATGAAGTAATGATGTGTTGGCTGAAAGGATCTCCAATATACTTTTTACCCGACTAAATAAAAAAGTAATAAACACCTTATTAGTAAATCTTCTACTTAAAATTTGAATTAATAAATAGTTATATATTTTTAAGTGTAATAATATTTTTTTTAGTATATGAATATATTAATTAGTCAAATTATTTCCTTTTTTCTTCACTCTCAGTTATTATAAAGTTTGATAACATAAGAAAATTACTCTTCTTTTTTTCAAATATAGTTAGACTTAAATATTTTAAATGTTTTAGAATGAGCTAATATTAAGAATTTTAATTTTTAAAAAATTATTCTTTCGAACAAATAAGAGAATTAACTAATTAATTAAAGAATTTAATTCAATTAAATTTAGTTGATGGTATTTTTAGACTAAAAAAGTGAAAGGAGGGTTTTTCTTGAACCCAAATAAAATAATGGTTAAGGGTGTTAAAGGCGGAAGGAGAATAGTTTTGAGTCATTTTCAATAAGTTAGTGATATTCTTGATTCAAAAAATAGGTCGAGGATATTTTAAAATCAAATGGTGGAAGGAGAGTATTGACCAGCCTTTCCCAATAGATGAAGGGTTTATGAGATGTCAAACATACAAACATATGCAAGTTAATCTGTTTTTATTTCTTTATGATTCACATATAACTTACTAACGTCAGCCTATGTGGTATTTCTTGAATGGGCTTAAATAATATAATTCAAAACAATCACGAATATCCCTAATTTCTTGATGCTCTACAAGCTAAATAATAGATTATAGATAGTTATGTCTAACTATAGTCTTTTCTACCTTTTCACCATATTGTTCATGATCTACTAGTGTACCTTGGTTGGTTGCCACATTTTAGCATTTTTAGATGTCGATTTAAATTTAGAGTTTTCAAAATCGAGTCAGCCAATCTTAAAATTTAAAGACATGTGTTCCTCTGTTAGTCCATAGGGTATATACACCTCAAAATTAGATGATAAATCCATCCTAAAAGTATAATAAAAGATATTCTTATTTCATTTTTTTAAAAAAAACTAACTAAAAAAAGAAGGCCAATTTTATTTTTTTTAAAACGGAAGGAAAGAGTATAATAGTAGTGGAGTGATAAAAGTTAGTGAAAAATATATACTTAATTTGATACTAATACATACTTTTAAAATTTTCCTACAAACATTTCATAACTTTTTCCCTTGTTCCTTTGATGATAAGCAAACTCTCCCTTTTTTTCCAGTATTTAGAGAGAGAAAGTGTTGTGAGGATAAGCCAAAGCTATAGAAAAATGGATCAAATTTTACACAACGCTCTCTTCCTTATCATCATCATTATCGTCTCCATTTTCCCCTCCAAATTACACGGCAGAGAGCTCCGTCCATCGGAGCACGGCTTACCGTATCAACACTCATCATACCCAACCGCAAAATCCACAGATCCAGAATTGCATTCATTCTTCGCCGGCACCGGAGAGAAAACGCCGTCCTCGTTACCGGAGGCTAGGAACTTGACGTGGTGGGATAATTCCGGCGATCAAACGTCAAGTGACAGCAACCGTAAAGATCACGTGAGAGAAGTGCTATTGGTTTCCAGCTTGGTTTGTGGAGCAGCCGGCGTCGTTTTGCTCGCCGTTTCGGCGGTTGTTTTCGTCGTTAGGCTACGAAAGAGAAAAAAGCAAAGAGAAACTTCATTGTCAACGTCAGTGGCTAACGTCGTTAATAAATGAGGAAGTAAAAGTATAGTCATTATAATAATGTTTGCAAGACTTTAATTCCACTTAATCGGCTTTCATTTTGATTTATGTGTACATAATGATTCATCATTTATAATAATTATTGAGATGAGTGAAATATACTTCTCTTATTTTATTTCATTTCTTTTTAAAAATTAATTAGTTGTCAATTTATTTATTTTTTGTTCTCAATGGCCCTATAAGGGCTACTATTGTATTTTGTTCTTCATAAGATATTTTTTCTCAAAATAGCTTCCAATAAAAATTTCTAAACAAAATTACCCTCCAAGGCAGTCTTAACCACTAGGCCATTAAAGTCATCGCTTGGGGCCTCATATTTTTTAGGGCCCCCAATTTTTTTAAAAAAAATACTTATACATAGTACTTAAAATTATATGTATTTTTAAATTTTAAAAAAAACATGTAGCAAGTATAAAAAAAAAATAACCGTTAGTTTTCTCCACTTTTCTAAGGGAATGAAACATTTTTTGAAAATAATTTCCTTAAGTGGGAAATTGTGTTTCCTTATTTATCTCCTAAAAAATTGACCTTATATTATTATTTACCTTATACTCATCTTTTTTATTCTCTATTTTATTATTTTTATTCTCAATATTGAACTCTCTCCTAACAAAAATAATTTACTGTTGCTTACAAGTTAAAAAGACAAAATTTGCTTTTGAGTGTCTTCTTCAAAATCTTAAGAAGTGCAACAAGCAATCATTATATTGAAGGAACACGACACTATTTCAATATTGTTATATCAACTTATCAAATTAGTTAGCCAAGTTTTATTATTTTAACTTTATTTTGTAATTTTTCTTGAAATTTTGCTATTGTTGATATTCTTAGTTAGTAAGTATATGTATTCTCGTTTTAGTTATTTTAAGAAAAATAATACAAGTAGAAGATAATGATTTAATGGAAATACTCAATCAAATAAAAAGACTTGATTCTTTTCCTAATACATATATTGCTTATAGAATAGTGTTAACAATTCTTGTAACTATTGCTTCGGCCAAAAGAAGTTTTTCGAAACTAAAATTGATAAAATCTTATCTAAGATCAACAATGTGAGATTGAATGCATTAGCTATATTATCAATTGAAAAGGAATTACTAAAACAATTCGATTAGAAAACAGTAATTAATGACTTCACATCTAAAAAGGCTAAAAAAATAGATTTCAAATAAATATATACATGATTATTATTATTTTGAAAAAAAAAGAATTAAAAAAAATATTAGGCCATATTTAAGGTTTGGTTTTAGGCCCCCAATTTTATTGAGTTGGCCCTGCCTCCAAACCTAACTAATCAATGAAAACTTAATATTATATCATCATTTCTGGTTGACACTGTCCTATTGTGTCTTGATTTATGAGATGTTTTATAACTCTTGTCGTAGAGACAAAAACTTGACACTACCACATTGTGTCTTGATTTATTAGATGCTCTATACCTCTTGCTTTACATGCAAGACTTAGCCCAAGGACTTCTGAGGAATAAGTCAGGGGCGTAGCTAGAACTACTTGGACACCCTTCGTCGGAAAATTATGTTGTATAAATATGTCAAAATCTGCATTTAAAGGAGATATATTTAAAGTTGGACATCCTAGACAAAAGCTATGTCTTTGGTGTAGTGGTAACAAGTGTCCATTTGAGTGAAAGAGTTTAGGGTTCGCACCATATATTTTATTTTGATAGCGACAAACCATTATTTTTGGACACTCTTAATTAAATTTCTGACTCCACCACTGAAATAAATTACACTCCATGGATAAGAGATCTTGATTTATCAGATACTGTATAATTATTGCCTTAAGAGGCAAGACTTCTTAGCCCAGGACTTTCAAACAACAAGTTATGCTCCATGGGCAAATCTTAACACTACCACATTGTATCTTAATTTATGAGATGCACTATAATTCTTGCCTTAGAGGCAAAACATAGCCCAGTGACATTCAAATAACAAGGTGTGCCTCATGAACAACCGTTTACACCATCCTCACTAAGTCTAACTTATGGAGAACACAACAATTGTTGTGTTAGAGCAAAACATAGCTTAGAGATTTTCTTAAAAAAGAACATATGCATTATGAACAACAATTTACACTATTTCACCATGTCTAACTTATGAGATACTTTATAACTTTTGTCTTAGATGCAACACATACTTCAGAGCTTAAGATATAATTTATGCCTCATGAGCAACGCTATTTTAAAACTACAGTATCCTTCTCCATAGATTATTACTCAGTCAGTTAGATGCTAACATACACTATTTTTCTTACATTAAATATATGACCAATTTTGATTACATATGTTGTTGACTAACTTGAAAGTAAAACTCTTGAGTTTATTTACATGTCAAAAAAAGATGATCATATATGTGGATTACTCAACTTTCGATTCATTAGCAAAATAATAATAAGTTATAAAATAATAATAATAATAAATAAAAGAAAAATAAAGAAATGGAGAAAAGAAAAGTTGAGAAAAAAGAAAAGAAAAAATAATTAAACAATTAAAACCACTCAATTTGGTGGACTAATTTTCTACCTATATGCTGTGACAGTACAAAAGCTCTTTTTTCCCTCTCTTTTTAATTTTCAAGTATTCAGTATTTGAAACTCACTGTTCTCACTAATGACCAGAAATCTCTATCATCCCACCACACTTCTCGAAAGCATAGATTTGGCCAATATGATTTGTTCCATGTGTGCATAATTTAGGGAAGAAAACACCTGAGTGTGCAATAGAGAATACAACAGCATGGATTATCCAATATTTCTGATTCAAAAGTTCATACATGTGATTGTTTCAAAAACACAAATGTGAGGGTAAGTAGCAAAAAATTCTAAAATCTTATATATACACCTATTGGTCAAGAGGGATCCACTCTAATTCTAATTCAAGATCCCCAGATTCAACATTTTGTAGCTTAAGATTTACTTCTTGTTTCACCTTCCCGTCCACGATGTTTACAGTGCTATCATCCAGCAGGGCATTATCATTTGATTTTAGCCATTTTCCAATCTGCATGTTACCAAACATTCCAGCATCCCCAAATGCCATGGCAGATGTTATCATAGGCTGGATGTCTATCTCGGCCTCCCCCATTATATCATCAGCAGAGAATGTATCATGATCGTATACTTGCTGCAGTTCCAAGTAAAAAGAAAGATGAGAGTAATGGTGAACAATGGATAACAAAATGAATGCAAAATAAAGGAAATAATATCGTCACAAACAAAAGGTGCATTTACAGTAAATAGTTCCCGAATTTCACAAGTCTCGGTTATTTGACATGCATCAAGGGAATGCATAGGCATAAAGATACCGGACAGAAAAAGAAGGTTTTTTGGGAGATCCAAAGTTTATATACAAGCAGAGATCCTTGGCAATTGTTTTTGAGGTTCATCATCACAGAACTTATACCCATTGCAACTATTGTGATAAACTTCTTTCAAAAAGAATTCAACATACAGATTGGGACTTCTATCTTTCAGATGGAAAGAAATTAAAACGGGAATTGGCACAGACCAGTTTTGAGATGTACTCACAGTACTTCTTAAACTTGACACACTATGTTAGAGACAAGCACGTAGAAAACTATTAGGATTCGTTTGGTAGAGTGTATTAGCAAAATTAATGCATGCATTAGCTCTATGTATTAGTAGTATCTTGTTTGGTGCATTTTTCATGCTATGTATAACACTAGACTGTGTATTGGGGAGTGTATTACTAATACAATGGATTTCTAGGTATTAGTAATGCAAAGGGATTTAATGCATGCATTAACATTTTAAAGACACAATTGCCTCTCAAAACCCCTTTTACATCTTTTTCACCATAATTGTGAAGGATATTTTTGTAAATAAATATATTTGTACAATACATGCTATTTTTAATACACCAAACCAAACAATGCATAAGAAATAATCTATTGTATAACTAATGCAAGCATAACTCATACAAACATACCTAATGCAAGCATTACTAATACATTCTATAGCATTCTTACTGATTTACCTCACTTTTTGAAACCCCAAATGCTAGTCCTAAGAAGCTCATTTAAAGAGGCACAGGCCATAGAATCCAATAGTACACATAATTCGGAAAGCAACATAGGACTTAATTGAAATATTTTGAGCAACCAAGCAACATTTTTCCTAGAAAGAATGAATAAGATCAAGCAACGGCTGACTGTGACAAAGATGATGATTAGATAGCAACAACAAGGTCTCCTGAGATAAACACTCTCATTTTACCACAGATTTCCAATAGTACCATTGGTACTTGCACATGAGATTTTAATCACGCATCAAGGTCATTTTTGGCAGTATGCAGTATCCAGTTTAACAAAAGATTGAAGTAAAGAGAGAACCAAGAAATGCTAAGTGCTTGATACGGATTTTGTTTATCCAAATAGCTTTTGCAAAAGTCGTTAAGTGGCTCACTAAAGATCAGGCATCCTTTTGACTTGATAAATGCTGTTGAGTACAGTACACCAGGAAAAGAGTTCTTACGATGGTACTCAAGGTAATCTTTCTCCACTCATTGGACATCCAACCACTTCTTAATATAGCATTGAATAGCTTGGTAAACTGGACAATGCCTACGAAAATTTTTGATTTGCCGAGGAGCTGAAGACAATTGAAAGAAGAAATTCTGAGCGAGACTGGTGGAAACTAATTCCAGCCTGTATTTGGTGGACCTTATGGAAGAAAAGAAATGCAAGGTGTTTTCAAGGCAAAATCAACAAGATCTAGAGGATCAAAATGAAATGCATTAACTTTTATTATTTTTGGTGTAAACAAAATATGGTGGGGATATAGATTTGTTAGTTGCCTTCATAGGAAAACTGTTAGACCTGACTTGTTTGTTTCTTTTTGCAATGCCCGGTGAGGCTTGTAACTAACCATCTCATTATTTTTAAGATGATATCTTCTTGTGAATACAACGTTACCTTTATCAAAAAAAAATTATGCGTTTAAGAATGCTACACTAAAACAATAAGTATAAAAAAATAGAAAAGGCAATCCATATCTATTGTTGTTGTTCATTTTCCCTGAATTTGATTATGTATTTTTCTTTTTCTACTAGCTTTGTATATGTGTTACTTACACTGGTATGATATTGTTGTGTAAATACTTAACACCTATTAATAAAGTTTGTTTTTACGTCACTAATTTTATTAAAATTCCTTAACACTGAAAAACAATTAAATAAAACTTGTTCACCGCAAAACAACCAAATAACTGCAATGTTTTTTCTTTTACATAATCATTTTCATCCTTCTGACACCCTTAAGTTCCATAAAATAATCCATTCAGCAATTATAAGTTCTATATTTAATCTTGTATAATCAATAAAAGGAAGTTCTTGTTTAATCCTCTAACAAAATGCTTATAATTGAAGCGTCAAAATAAATCCTTAAAAAGTTATATAAATAAAAATAAGCATATCAAGATGAAGAAAAACAGAAAAGATGAAAAAGTTAATAGACATTATTCTCAAGACAAGTAGAATAGAATTATTACCAGTCTTACAGCTCCGTAATCTTGTGGAACAGAAAGCATTACTTCCTCATTCCAAATTGGATTCAAATTGCTCTTTACTACACTTGTTTGCACTTTCTGAACAAAAGAACCAGATAAGAGACACATATAATCAACTTCTACTGGTTAGTTCTTCGACAATCTATGTATAAGTAAGAGTATGCATCATCAAAAGGTCTAATAATTATTTGCCAAGCAAAACAAGCAAGATTTTTTCAAAATATAGAGACAACTTTCAACAAATTCTACCTCAATTCAATCATTTAATCAAATGACGAGAAAATGGCCAAATGCCCCCCTAATCTATTATCGGATTCCCAACTACACTTGAACTTCACGATGGTCCTATCACCCCTGAACTGTTTAAAATTGAAATTATTATATCCTTCAAAAAGCCACAATCACATTTAATATTTTCACCATTACTATAAACACCAAAAGTCTGCCAATCACCACAATCTCTCATCCATTAATCAATTTAGTGTATATGATTTCTATCAATGTTGACTTGCTACAACAGAAATCTCAGGGAAAAGGAGAAGTCGACGATGTGTTCCACGTCATCGTCATCGTTGGCGGCGACGATTGTAATTTTGAAAAGGAAAAGGTCGGCAAGGATTTTGATTCTCATATGTTGTTCCGTCCACTATTTGATTGGTATTAGGATCATTTCCATGAATGCATATGTCAAATTTCTCAAATTGGAGCAATGAATACATAACAATGGAGAAAAGTTGAATCTGGCGAGCCGGCCCGAAGAAGCTTCTCGACCATGTGAACAAATCGAGATGCAGGGCCTAAAGTGCATACTATCTTGATCTTAGACCTCTTGATTGTACAAACAAGCACTCCATTGTTATTTTCAATCGTCATAGCCAGAAACATTTTTGTTCTCAAAATTAATTTGGGTTTCATCGAAAATTCAAAATTCTTTGTGGGTTTGGATTAAAATTACAAAATTAGAGCTCCAAAGAACCAAATAAAAATTTGCCAACCGAATTTACCTTGTAGGTTGGCATGTAAAAGGATGATTAACAACTCCAATAATATCTCGATAAAGAGTTGATTTTCAAAATTTCCTAAATCCATACACAAATTAGAATCAAGAGGAATACTGAATTTCTATGGTAAATCCGGTGGAGATAGTAGTGGTGGCAACAACTTAGGGATGGCAGGAGATGGACAGATTTGATCATGAAGAAGAAGGAAGAAGTTTCTCTGTAGAAGAAAAAAAAGAATTAAGGAAAAATAAAATAAAATATATATATTTATATATATATACTAAAAAATTTAATATTTGTTTTCGGTGCTCACTCTCTCAGGGAGAGTGAAATACACTCACTTCGCCACATAAGTATTTAGGGAGATGATAATTTCAGTTTTAAACAGTTCTGGGGATGATAGGACCCCGTGAAGTTTAAGTGTGTAGTTGGGAATCCGATAATAGGTTGGGGGAATTTGACCATTTTCTCATCAAATGACCAAAAACAAAGACTTTGAACTTTTTTTTCTCTTCATTTCGAAATTTAAGTCACATGTCAAAAAATGACTAACCTGTTTCCCAAGATTCAGGACAACATAAGGATCACTTGAGAGCATATCTCTGATGGCTAAGTTTGTGCCTTTAATTACTTTAACCTTCAGCATTCCAATAAATTCTACCATGCCTTCCTGTGACCAAATTGAACATTAACAACATAAAATTGGTTATGGAAATGCAATAAACATTTAATGATATTTTCAACATTATTGTGAAATAACTCCATATTGATTAAACTTCACCTGTGATGAAGTACTCCCTTTGTTTTAATTTGTTTGTCTTACTTTACCTTATAGTGTGTTTAAAAAAAAATGCCTCTTTCCTAATTTGGCAACTCTTTTATTTCAACAACCCACATGACATGTTTAAGACCACAAGATTAAAAGGGCATTTTGGTACATTACACATATCTTTAGTTTTTTACCACAAGATTAAAAGAGCATTTTAGTACATTACACATAAAAAAGGAATGTTTTAGACAACAACAACAAGAATTATTTGACACATTACATGCATGATGCGGAAGTCAGTAAGACCTATGCTTAGGCTCCCAAAATTTTGAGGTGGCAAATTTTAATAGTGAATTTTAGAATTTTATTTACTTTAACAATATTGAAATTTGTAGAAAAAAATAAAAAGTACAAATTCTTTATTAAAAGAGAAAAAGGCAAATATTGCCTATTTTTAACCATAGAAATATTTTAGAACTTCAAATTAAAGAACTCAAATCTTCATAATAGTAAATAAAAACAATTCTCAATATAGATAATAATATTTCTATTTATGTGTTGTAAGAACACTAAACTACAACCAGTTTTGGAAAAAAAAAGGTGATACTATATTTTCCCTGGTCTATGTATCGATATAAAATTATATCAAAAAAAATTTAAAGCATCATAATAAATTTGGCTTTATGACACTAATTTATTGAACCAACCTTGATGCAGAAAGATGTCATACTGAGATATTTCATTCAGTTTGTCAAAGAGAGAAGCAAATATTCCATATAAATCAAACATTGTGCAATAGAATTAGCTCGAAAGAGGATGAATATTGTATTTAAAACTTACAGATTTTTGTGAAGTTGAACTAGAACTTCGAAAGCTGTCTGTGATCTTGTTAGATAAACTTGTTTTGAGAGATCCTTTTTTCTGATTTGACAATATACGCAAGCTTGGTTTCAAGAATTCTTGTCGCTCATACTTGGACCTTGAAAAGAAATGTGTTTACATCAATGAAAACAAGACCTATTGGAAGTTAGAAAACTAACACAACAATCAATAAGGAAAGGGTCATGAAGGCTGATATTCAGTGATACAAATTGCTTTAAGAAGTAAAGATGAATAGAAAGAACACTTCCACATCTGAACTAACCTAATGAATTTAGAACGCTGTTCATGGCTAGCATCTGCTCCTGGCTTTGAAATGCCTTCAGGAATATAAGCTTCATAGATTGAATTTGCTGAAGCATTACCTCCGACCTCAACCATTGCATCAATTTCATCATCAGACCATTCATCCAATGTCACAGACAAAACCTGCAACATCATGTCCATCGTAGTCATATTGAGGGGAAAAATCAAAATTTGTATTAACAAGAACGATATTGTCATTTCTCATGACAGAAAAAAATGCAAACATGAATCTACACACTTGACAATTTTAGAGATATAGCATGACTTTTAGTAAAAAAACATTGCTAAGGTATATGTTCTTGTCTCCCTGCTATGTAGTAAGCTAAATGAAACTGAGAAATTTAGCGTTTTACCGATCCTAGTCTCGACTTAAAAACAAAGGTGAGTAACAGAACTTTCAAGTCAATATAACTCTCTATACTTGAGAAATATTGAAACATTCACTAAATTGTTGAGGCAACAGATAGTTATATGGAGCTAGATTGCTAGAAGACAATTAGCAAAGCATCAAACTGTCAGGACCGAGCTAAACATAAAATGTGCCATGAAAAGTAGAATACTTATTAAGCTTTTCTGTAATCTTGGCAAACTGATTTAAGAAATCAAAAAGTATAATCTGAGATAACTTGAATATTTCAACGACTTTAAATCAAATTTAGCAGGAAATTGTTGCTGGAAACCTGCCAATAACAGTAAATCATGGGTCAAACCGAAGATGACCAGCCATTCGTCAATCTTACTGCTACCCTATTCTCCTTTTTTAATGAACAAATTGCAAGCTACCAAACATGTGTGTTGATATCAATCATAAAGGGAAAAAAATAGGAAAAGGATCTAAAAAATATTCCAACTTTGGCAGAAATTGTTGTTACGATACCAAACTTTATGGAGGACCTTTTACCCCTGTACTATTTAATAGTGTATTTTAAAGGTATATATGTGACAAGTGGACACATTACTATTTATAATGATGCAATATTTATGATGTCCACGTGGGCACATACCTTAAAAATAAAATACACTATTAAATAGTTCGGGGGTAAAAGGTCCTTTTCAAAGTTCAGTATTGTTACAGCAATTTCGGTCAAAGTTCGGATATATTTCAGACCTTTTTCCCAAAAAAATACTTTACCGTTGACAGTGAAAGGAAGCAAGCTCAATTTGGTTAAACTACAACAAACAAATAGTTCAAGGCTATAAGAAATTGGTGATGTGCTACATTGATAATGGTTATAGTAGCAATCTCTATAGAATTTGGAACATCAGAACATCATTGTGCAGTCAATTATGAAGACATTGGGAAAAAAATAGGTTCTCTGCCTAGGAAAAGTAAATCCATAGAACTAAGTTACATACATATCTCAAAAAAGGAAAGCTTAGTTTAAGCAGTAAATCATGGCCAGCATCAACTCTGAAGAAAAGAAGAAAATACCCATGAAAAACTTACTTTTGAAATGTGAGTTCCAAGGCTTCGGTGCACACCACAGCATTTTAAGCATATGAAAACGCCAATATTTGTCGACCTGGGATCGATGAATACAATGCAAGCACAATAAAATTCAGGGAGAGAAATAGAAGAGGAGAAAGTCATTTTGAGATACTTGGAACAGAAATGGCCAGGAAGAGATCTTTGACCAGTAAAAGAAAATGACCTTTCACCTTGTCACTTATGCTGTTTTTCTTAAAAGTAGTTTTCCGAAACAAGAGGCAGATAGAACTAGAGCAACTGCACATAGTTTACTTAATAAATATCTCTTAAGGTTGAAGCAATGCCATCATCTTCCGAACTGTCTCAATTAAACCTGATAAAAGATGTCAACCAAGAAGTTGGACAGACCAGACCTGGTAAGAGAGCCATGGAACCAGCCGTAGCTCGAACCGTCTTGGCCAAGTGAGGCTCAATGCAATCCCTCCATTTTCCCAATCTGATGAGTCAAGTGAATCCCCTTTTTTTGTACAATTATTTACACTATTACGTAAAACCTAAAACAACAAAATACCCGCTAATTATTTATTTTTCTAAGACCAATTTACAGTTATCACTTAATATTCTCCTAACACTCCCTCAAGCTCTCATTTTCTTAATTTCTAACTTGTTCTTGGTGATTGAAATTTGCAATCCAAATTTTGACGCCTACATTTTTGTTTCAATTTTGGAAAATGGTCCCCATGTTCCATCTTTTCATAAATAATTACTTAAATTTTTTTAATCTTTATTTGCATATATAATGACACCCCAACTTGGTTGGAACTTGGGCATAGTTTTTTTGTTGTATAGACATCTTCATCTGGTTCATAATTCCATTAAATAAAGACCTTTATATACACTATCAGTTTGACACTAAGAAAGTTATGAATTTTATTACTCATAAAGTAGCATTAACATTTGGTCAATGTCATTCAATATTAAGTCAGGTGAAAGGAAAAGTCAAGCAAATATCTTGTACTTGTCACCATTGCTTTTTATGTAATAATAGTCCAGTTGCTTGAATTATGATGTAGGCTAGGTATGGTCGTAATAGGCTACACCAATAGGGTAGTTGAACCCAGAAGCTTATACCAGGAAGGAGTTAGCTGTCTTTTACCAGAATCATAACAAATGAATTTCTTCTCACCATATCATTACAATGATTGGCCAATACAAAGGTCTTTAATTGCTAACCTTTTACGTCAGACATTAAACTGAACTGAATAGTCTTTCATCTAATCGCTTTTTCCTTTTTCCACTCAACCTGACAGATATCTGTATATGGTTGTTCTCTATATGAGGGAAGCTTTGTTAGCTGAACATACAGTCCTCAGGGAACAGCTTGACTATATACATGGCAAGAGTTATAGAAGAACAGGAAGAAATAATAAAGAAAGCTACATCTAAGAAATGACAACCCCCTCCCCACCTCCAAAAGGAAAAAAAATATATTAGAACTTCACATTTATGTCTACATATAGAGAGAGGCCCATAAATTACAACTATAAAATCATTAGATATGTGGATTATGCCATTTCATGTTCCTGTTATTATCCGAAAAGTATCCACACTTGTTCGAATAGAAAGATAAGTAGGCATCAGGTGCTGAAACTTACGCCCATTTAGGGTCTGGAGAAGCACAATCAGCACATACACGATTATCTTTTTGAAGCAAAAGGTCTTTCAATCTTCTCTTGCCTGTGAATTTACAATTACCAGTCACACAAAAAGTAAAAGATAAATCTAATTATTCAAAGATTGAAAAGGTTGGAGGTATCTATCTATACAAGGACATGGTAATAGCTTACTGTGACCAATGAAGACTGAGTTATCAATTTGTAGCAAAACATAACAGTTATTTGGAAGAAATAGAAGCATAGAACTATCTCAAACAGCTCAAGAGTCTGTCAATACACCATATGGGCTATCTTTTATGCAACGAGGAAGAGAAAATTGGTACTTCAAAGTTAAAACTGATAACTCCAAATCCTCATTCATTTATCTCACAATGGACTACTTCTGCCAACTATCAATACTGAAGCCATCAATGTTTGGCATGTAAAGTTGTAGAAACTATGGCCCAATAACCATCAAACAAATAAAAAGGATGCAACTTTTTTTTCCTTCTTATAAGCAGTTTTAACTTTGTAAATGACCAATGCCTAACTGGATCCCATAGACCACTTTACAAGGAATAGGTAGAAGAAAATTTAAGAAAAGTAAGAAGTTTCAGCATGCACGATTAAATTTTGGAGTATTAAGCTAGGTGTCTTTCATTAAAGTCCACTCTCAATTAAATGAATCTGTAATTTCTCAATTACTGGATGAAGTAAACAGCAATAACAAAAGACAAGCATATAAACTTCAGCTTTTAAAAATGCTCTAACATCAGTAGCGGAGACACTTCTGCCGAGGGGGTTCAACTAAACCCTCTTCACCGGAAAGTTGTACTATGTATACAGGTGATTTTTATTTTTTTTATGACCGTGGTGTTCGGGCCAGCTTTCGCGCGCCTTGACTAATTCCACGGGATACTTGTCACCTCCCACCAGCTCCAGGTACCAAGCAACTCTGTCCACCAAGGCTACGACAGATGGGAAGAATCACCTAGTGTTTTGAGTTCTGAACCTGACACCTCAGGATTCTCAACCACTTCATTGACCACTAGGCCACACCCTTGGGTGCAATACAAGTGAAAAATATTCTTATGTGTATATATAAAAATTGTTAAATCCCCTAGACACAAGAGAGCTTTTCTTGAATCCCCTTCATGAAATTCCTAGCTCTACCACCATTCTAACAATCAAAGGTTGAGTACAGACATGGGGATCCACCTACATGGCTAACAAGTTATGGCTCTTTAGTGTAATCATTTCAACTTTCATGTGAACTTCTTCTAAGACGAGTTGGATAATCTACCAAACAAAAAATTAAAAAGAAAAAACAGGCGACAACAAGCCTTTCTACACCAAACATGACCATAGAAGCTTCCAATTCCCTTATAAAACAAGAGATCTTGACCTCTTTAACCCATGTTGAAGACACAGGTCTATTCGGTCTCAACAGAAGTGTTCTATGGACACAGCTATTCTTCAATGTTCTCCTTCACAACTTAGTTGAATGACCAGGCCTTTGCAGCTCGCACATAACCTTAAGAGATGAACAAAAAGAACCAGAACTAAACAAGAGGTGTTTGACTTCTAAAGAGTATGCCTGAAATTCTCCTAGGAGCATCTTTATATTGCTATCAACCAATGAGCAAGTCTGAGCGTGCGGATAAATGTAAGAATACAGACACAATCTCCAATAAAATCGAAAGACATTATCATCTCAGAAATTTGAGAAGCAATTATTTACACCTTTGTATCAACGACTGCAAACTTCCAGTTTTCTTAAGCTTAGATGCATCAATTTACAAAAAAGTATTTTGGATGCAATTTCTAGATACATCATGAACAACACATAAGACACAATAAGATGGTTGCAGTGAAGTAACTACTCTCATACAGAGCTAAATTAGCACATAAGCAGATGTTTGATAGTGCAGTGAGATCATACTTGAAGTTGGTCTTGTAAGTGCAGACGGGCGCTGGCTCATTGCTCTCTACTAAGCTGCTCTCCTTCAACCTGACCACCTTTTACAAGGAACCAACATATAATGAGTCAGTCAGCTGAAAAGCTTAAGGAAGATATGGATGAGACAAGGGCCTTCACATATTTGGATTTGTAAAAATCCTACAATCATATTTTCCTTGAGGCAAATGCTTTTTTGCTTTTGGTTACCTGAAGTCAATTCCTATACAAATATCCCAACTCTCATATTATTTTACTCGATACACAGTCAATTAGACATTGTTATCAACCGTCAATACTCAAAACTATCATCAAGACACTATCCTTATACCTATATAACCAACTTCGCACCAACCAAACACTTAAAAATGGCCCACAAAAAAAATTTCCCAAGGTAAAACATTTTCCCCTGGAAACCTACTAAATACATAATGTACATTCCATAAATAAGGAAACATATCAATCCAAACAGGATGACACTGGCAAAGCAAAACATCAGAAAGGAAATAGAATGCTAGCCGGACAAGGAACAACTAGGAAAGAGAATTGTAAAAGTAATTGGTAGCATCAGAAGCCCATAAATCAAAAAAAGGATAGAAGCCGTTCGAATTCCACAACAGACACATACAACATAAATGGTAATCGGAGCAATCATGCAAGCGGAATCAAGGTACACAAAACTCAGATAATTCGAAGAATCAATGAATCCCAAAATCCAAAGATACGAGCATTAAAACAGAAAAAATGTCATGGAGTACCAGATCATCAAATAGTGATTCTGTTGAAACAAACATGATAAATGATAAAATTAAGGTGAAATGCATAAAATATCGAAGCAGAGAGGGAACAATCATCACCTAATTTGTGGCAAGAATATTGATTTGGAATCTGAGATTATGCTTCAATGACGAAGGAAACAAAGACGGAGAGAGAATAAGAGGGAGGTGGGAGAGAAATGCGAACTTTTACATCTCATATTAATTTGATTGATTGATTGATTATTAAAGTAACAATAACAAACTACCTCTATTAGACTAGTATTCTATCAACTTTACCCACAACCCATGGGTCTCAATAATTTTTATTATCTTTTACCTAATTAATAATATTGGTCCATGGCATTAAGGTCGATGAACCAATATGTTATATAAGTCATTTAAATCAAGGTAGATGTCATGACTCGAATTATTTGTCACATGAGAAACATGTGTTAGAGGTCACGTGAGAGGGTACATGCCTTTCCACTACAAACAGTGAATTTATTCGGGAAGAATTAACAAATATTGAATATTTATCATCTTTTCTTACCCAATTCTTCTTCTTCTTCTTCTCTCATTCTCTACTTGCTCTCCTTTCTTCGTCTAAATTGGTCCTTTTTTTCCCTACAGATCTGAAGCTTATATCCCTGGCGATGGTTACATTCAATTTTTCATTTTAGTTACTCTTTCAACTGTAGTTCTATTACTTTTTCATTTCAAATCATAGAAAATTGTCTCAAAATATCATGTCATTTATTTTCCTTATTATTTCGATGAAATTGACTTGTGATATTCACGATTTCAACATTTTGGTAGATCTACAATTATTATATTCTATTTTCAAAAATATCAGTTTGCAGTCTTCACGGGGGAGAAACAATGAACTTCATGTGCTACTTTTACCATATTTGAACACACGAAGAAAAATATTCTCTATGGAAAATGTTTTTTCTAGAAAATATTTTCTTCGAAAACAAGTTGGTTTCTAACTTATTTACTCATTTTTGGTTGGTGAGTAAAAAATACTTTTCGAGAAATATTTTTTGTGTTTAGGTGGTGAATGAAAAATATTTTTCAGAAAGTATCTTTTACTTTTAGCTAAAGAATAGAAAATACTTTTTAGAAAAATAGTTTCTGATCCAAAAATCAATCTCGATAACTGATTTAGGACCCGACCTCGATACCTGAACTAGGATATGACCCCGACGATCGATCTAGGATCCTACCTCGAGAGTCGACCAAGGACCTAACCCCGACTCTCAATTCCAGAATCTATATTTGAACTGAGACCCGACCCCAACACTCGAACCTAGACATGATCTTGATGACCGATCCGAGATCCAACCCCAACACCCGACTTGGGACCTGACCTCGACTCCCGACCTGAAACCCGACATTCCAACTAGACCCAACCTTGACCCCGACACCAACACTCGGCCCCGAAGACTGATTTAGGTCTCGATCCCGACATCTGACCCAAACTCGAGACCCCATACCTAAATTGAGACCTTACACCTGAATTTATACTCGACTTTCGAATTAGCACTCGACCCCAAAACTTGATACGTAACCTGACTTTTGAATCGGGACCCAACTTTCGAACCGAGACTTGACTTAAAATCTAGGACCTGACCTTAACACACGATGTGGAAGCTAATTTTTTAATCGAGATCCGACCTTAACACCCAATTTAGGACCCGACTCTGATACCCAATTTGAGAGATTCTAAATCAAAACCCGACCTCGACACCCGATGCAAGACCTAATATAACACCTCGAAACTTGGGACGAGGGTTGGAAAGGAAAAAGTTGCAGGAAATGATATGGTGCCAGTTTTTACGAGTTAGTCTACAGATCATGAAAGTCTTACTATGTATAAGGTAATTGTAGAAAGGGGCATGATTTATTGGAAAAATATCAAGTCTCTAATAAGTGTCTATGATGGTTCAATAGGACGAGTTGTAGGACCTTCTACGGGCCGTTGGAAGTAACCGTAGAGTGATTTCAGACTTAGAAAAAAATTGAGGAACCATGGGTTTTACAAAAGGGTCGTACGAACCGCAGAAAGTCTTACGACCTGTAGGAAGGGTCCCATAGAAGTTGACCCCAAAGTTGGTCTCCAGTTCTTTTCTTACGGATTGACAATACGGTCGACCGAATCTGTAGAGTTGATCCGATAGTTTTTAAGAAGGGTATTTCAGTCTTTTCCCATCCCTTCTAAGCCTAAACCCCACTGTTTTTACACCTAAATAAGGTTCTGAATAGTATTAATCGACCCAATTAATCTTATTAACGCTTCCACATCTTAGAGAAATGATCCAAGAGGAGAAAACTAAGGTTTTCAAGCGTTCTTTCAGTTTGCCAAGAACTTTTTTCTTCCATGTATGTAAGACTAATCATAGTGTTGAACTAGGTTTGTCCTTATGTCCTACATCTTAATTCAGTCAATGAAAGTTTGATCTAGGGTTATGTCCTCAGTTTCATGGAATTGTTTATATGAGCAGGGGCGGCTCAAACCCATTGGTGGCCTAAGGCCAAAATCAAATTAGAGTCCTTAAAAAAAATTATAAATGTTTTTATTTTAAATCTATTTTTCTAGCTTTTTGAGATGCAAAGTTGTTAATAATTTTTGTGTAGTCAATCTCTTCTAATAATTCTTTTTCAATCGATAATATAGCCAAACCACTTAATCTTTCTTGAGACATTGTCGATCTTAAATAAGATTTTATTATTTTTAATTTTGAAAAACTTCTTTCGGCTGAGGCGACTGTTACGGGAATTGTTAACATTATTCTATAAGCAATGTAAGCATTTGGAAAAGAATCAAGTCTTTTTATTTGATTGAGTATCTCAATTAGAGTATTGTCTTCTACT